>JAODAL010012460.1:0-95328 GCA_025379985.1 Phyllomedusa bahiana | reverse complement strand
GTCTATTTTTTTCTAGTCAGGAGTACCCGTTAAAAAATGGAGCTTATGGGCGCGGCTCGCGTGTGACATCACACACTGAGTCATTCCCCCCATAATAACCAAGTGCCAGCATGCCACAGCAGCACATGAGATACAGAACTGGGGTGAAATCTTCTAAACAAGGGTACAGGTAGAAAAAACAAATAAAAAAAACTGTTTCCTGCACTACCCAAAGCTAAAAAAAAAAAAAATGTTAGATTTAATAAATGTACCTTTTCTGATTTACATACAATTTACAGCATACATGCCAACTCTCCCGTTTTTGGCGGGGGGGTCCCGCTATTTGGGGTCCCCTCCCGCCCTCCCGGGGGAGTTGGCATTCCTTTCCCGCCGCCTGCAGGCGGCGGGGGTCCTTTAAATTACCGCGGCGCAAAGTAGCGCTGGTGCGCTACCCCTTGCGCCGCCGGACGCCCCTACGGGCGGGTGAAGCGGCCGCAGCGGCCGCTCACCCGCCCGCGTCTCACTGTGCGGGGAGGAGGAAAACAAAGGGGGCACTCCCTGGCAACAGAGGGGCCTACCTGGCAACAAAGGGGCACTACCTGGCTAACAGATGGGGCACTACCTGGCTAACAGATGGGGCACTACCTGGCAACAGAGGGGGCAACAGAGGGGGCACTACCTGGCTAACAGAAGGGGCACTACCTGGCAACAGAGGGGGCACTACCTGGCAACAAAGGGGCACTCCCTTTGGGCAACAAAGGGGGCACTACCTGGCCACAAAGGGGGCACTACCTGGCTACAGAGGGGGGCACTACCTGGCTAACAGATGGGGGCACTACCTGGCTAACAATGGGGGCACTACCTGGCAACCAATGGGGACATCTACCTGGCAACCAATGGGGACATCTACCTGGCAACCAATGGGGACATCTACCTGGCAACAATGGGGGCACTACCTGGCAACGATGGGGGCACGACCTGGCTATCAATGGGGGCACTACCTGGCTAACAATGGGGGCACCTACCTGGCTAACAATGGGGGCACCTTCCTGGCTAACAAAGGGGGGCACCTACCTGGCTAACAAAGGGGGGCACCTACCTGGCAACAAAGGGGGCACCTACCTGGCTACAAATTTGGCTCTACCTGGCTACAGGGGAGCATCTACTTGGCTACAAGGGGGCATCTCCCCGGCCTGTAAGGGGCACTACCTGGTTATGGGGGGCTACTAACCTGGCTATAAAGGGCATCTACCTGGCTTTCTTTCCAAGCCGTTATGCGTTAGGTGGAGTGGGTGTGGCTTTTTTGAAGGGGCGTGGCATACCGACAAGATGGGCGTGTCCATGCAAATTTTTGCCGCGGCGCGCTACGCGCGCCGCCCACTGAAATCTCCTGCTTTTTTATTTTAGAAAGTTGGCAACTATGATTTACAGTCCCTATCCCATTCGTAACCCGGTGGCTGCCTGTATTCATCCTCCACTTATGATCTATTCCTAGTTTTGACTATAGAAACTGCATCTAAAAAGCTGAACATCTGAACACAGCCTTAGACTTCATGCACAAGGAATTCCTGAGCTCTGCAAGATGAGTCCACGTGGCACTATTCTACAGGGAAGCATAGCTACCAGGGTATCAAACCTACATAAAATGGTATCAGATAAAGAATACCATGCTTTAAGAATATGGAATTGCAGGTTTACAGAGGTTTAGCAGAGCCCTGGAGCCTATCTGAGGCTTTGAAAGGCAAAGCATGGCCGCACATTACCAGGTCAGTCCATTGATTTCACTGGGCACCTGCAATGTTTCATTTATTCCACAGTGGCGCTGTAGGGAAGCGAATACTTACTGCCAGCTTCACCTGCTGATTTAAGTTGATTGCAGGGAGTGTTATTAGTAGGACTCCCTGTGATCAGCTAATTTCAGGGTAATGATATGATTCATTACAGTAAAAAGAAAATAGCTTAACCAGGACAAACGCATAGGAATGATGCCTGTAGGTCACTGTATTGCTGTAACCTGCAATCCAATAGTAAATCAAACACAAAGACAGACTAGAGTCATTCACCAATTTCCCCTGTATGCATTATGTCTGTAACTTTCTAAAAGTCAAATAAACAGGGTAATTTATAAACTAACAGAAAATTACATAAAAAATGAGCTTAACAATTTGAAATTACAACTTCATCTGATGCTATTGTACTGCCACAGTGAGCAATCAGCTTTCCTGGGTTTCCTAAAGAACAAAATTGAACCTAACAATTTTAAGAAAAAGAAACATATTCAACATATTGTTCACCAAATTGTTTCACTATAACAGATCTGTCATGAATTGCCAAACGTGCAATAAACAGATATATTCAGCAGTAGGTAGTCAGGGCTGCCACAAATAATTTTATTGCCCCATACAGCCAAAGTGTCTCCGATCAAAGTGGTTCCACAGATGCTCAATTGGGTTCAAGTATGGAGAATAAGCAGGTCAGCAAATGGAAGTCTTGGTCATGCTCTTCTAACCGATTTCAGACATTTCTAGCCATGTAACATACATCTTGCATTGTCTCCCTGTAAGATCCAGTCCGCTCTAGGAAGGACAACCCGCATGTATGGGTGGATTCATACCCAGATCAGTTGAGATAGGCTTCCACATGATAAGTGGGCCCAGGGAATTCCACAAAAACACTCCCTATTAATGCTACAACCACCAGCTTGTTTTCTTCCAGCAATAGTTGCAGCGTGCATGTTTCTATTTTTTCTTGCCTAACATACCAACGTCTATCCATTCAATGAAGCAGAACGCGTGACTCATCAGAGAATACAACCCTTTGCCAATCAGTGGAGGTTCAATTCAGATAATGTTGTGAAAACTGATCTGCTGGTGCCACTTTCTTAGTAAAACTGCAGTGACCATTTGTTTGCTCCGGGGCTCATACGCAGTAGGGTTCACCGAACTGTTGTTTTAGACACATGTCTGGTAGTCCCCTGGTTCATTTTGGTGGTGAGCTTCAGTGTATCAGTCCATCCTCCAGCCGCGTGATAGCAGATGTTTACCTCTCACATCAAAGGAACTTGGTGCTATGTAGTTTGTGCACCACTTATTCACAATGGTGCAATTTGTCCACTCAAAATTCACTTTCACCACAGCTGCATGCAAACAGTTCACTAACTGCACAGTTTCAGAAATACTGCTGCCTTTGGATCGAAAGCCAATAATCATTTCTACCTGCAACTCTGATAAATCGCCCCTTTTACTCATGACAGTACTGAGGAATATGTGCCTGTCACACACCTTATATACCCATCAAGCCAGCTTACCACACAAGACTTCCTTCATGAGCTACGTGCTGCTGACCTCAAAGTAGGAAATGGCTACAATATATGTACTATAGTTGGCATTATTAAATATATTTATTATGGCTGGCACTATAACATATGCAACATGGCATGCACAGGAGTACTCCCAATCCAAGAATTCAGACTGCTATTAAAAAAGAGGAGATTGGTCAGTAAAGGCAAATGAGGCAGGGTGGGCAAATTAACTCCTGAGGGTGAAAACTGGACGGGCTTTGTCTTCACTATTGTTCCTTCCTTTCTAATAGAAGTTCCTATAGCTACAGTTGAAACCAGAAGTTTACATACACTATATAAAAAGACACATATGCATGTTTTTCTCACTATCGTCATGAAATCAGAATAAAACCTTACCCGTTTTAGGTCAATTAGGATTACCAAAATTATATTTGCCAAATGGCAGAATAATGAGAGAGAGAGAAATTTTTTAAAGGGGTTTTGCCACGATGTAATGTTCACGTGGGATCCTCCAAAATGGGTATTTAATCACTTTTCTAAATATATGTCATTAATAAAAGTGAAGCCTGTGAAAGCTACAACATTTCTCAGTCCCCCTTAGTTACCTGAAAGTTTGCATTAGACATGACCAGAGGAGCTGACAGGAGGTGATCTGGTCGCACTTGCTTGAAACACTTCTTATCTGATGACAGGGAAAATGAATGAGCTTTCAAGGGACTGGGGAGAAAGTGCAGTGTATGAGCCGTGTCTGCTGTATAAATAATCCACTGTTGTAATGTCATTATTTGAGTTAACTTTTGAGACGCTTCCGTAATCTTCATTCCTTGCTCACCCCATCCCTCTCACCCCTGCAGTGTTCATGACTCAGCATGCTTTGTTTATATTCTCCTCTGTGCTGATAAGGAGGTAACGAACTCTCTTTTGTGGCAAAACCCCTTTAAGGCATTTTTATTGCTTTCTGCAAAGTCAAAAGTTTACATACATTTTATTAGTATTTGGTATCATTGCCCTTAAACTGTATGACTTGGGTCAAATGTTTTGGATATCCTTCCACAAGCTTCTCACAATATTGGTTAGAATTTTGGCCCATTCCTCCTGACAGAACTGGTGTAACTGAGCCATGTTTGTAGGTCGCCTTTCTCGCACCTGCCGTTTCAGCTTTGCCCATACATTTTTAATAGGATTGAAATCAGGGCTTTGTGATGGGCACTCCAAAACATTGACTTGGTTACCCTTTAGCCACTTTGTAACCAGCTTGGCAGTATAATTCGGGTCATTGTCCATTTGGTAGAACCATTTCTGCCCAAACTTTAACTTCCTGGCTTATGTCTTGAGATGTTGCTTCAGTATTGCCAAATAATCTTCTTTATTTATGATGGCATCTATTTTGTGAAGTGCACCAGTTCCTCCTCCAACAAAATAACACCACAACATAAGGCTTCCACCCCCTTGTTTCACAGTTGGGATGGTCTTCTTAGGCTTCCAAGCTTTTCTCTTTTTCCTCCAAACGTAACGATGGTTATTATGGCCAAACAGTTCAATTTTAGTTTTCTTAGACCACAGGACATGTCTCCAAATATGTAGGTCTTTGTTCCTCTGTGCATTTGCAAACATTAATCTGGCTTTTATATGTTTCTTTTGGCGTAATGGCTTCTTCCTGGCAGATTGACATTTCAGCCCATGTTGAAACAGTACCTGTTTCACTGTGGAAAATGACACAATCTTACCAGCTTCTGGCAGCATCTTCACAAGGTCTTTTGCTTTTGTTCTTGGGTTGATATGCACATGTCAGACCAAAGCATGTTCATCTCTGAGACACAGGACTCATCTCCTTCCTGAGTGGTATGATGGCTGGACATTCCCATCTTGTTAGTACTTGCATATAATTCTTTGTACAGATGAATGAGGCACCTTCAGGTGTTTGAAAATTGCACACCAGGATGAACCAGACGTGTGCAAGTCCACAATTCTCTTCCTGATATCTTGGCAGATTTTTTTAGACTTTCCCATGATGTTACACACAGCAGCAGTGTGTTTCTGGTGTGCTTAAAAATACATTCACAGCTCTAATTAACTCGAATAGTGCCAATAAACCTATCAGAAGCTTCCAATGTGACATCATCACATGGGCTGTCCCAGATTGTTTAAAGGCATAGTAATCTAATGTATGTAAACCTTTGACTTTGCAGAAAGTAATAAAAATGCCTTAAAAAAATATCTCTCTCCTTATTCTGACATTTGGCAAATATAGATAATTTTGATTCCTAATTGACCTAAAACGGTAAAGTTTATTCCACTTTATGTCAGATAGTGAGAAAAACATGCATATGTGTCTTTTTATATAGTGTATGTAAACTTCTGGTTTCAACGGTATGTACATTAGATAGATTTCTAATATTATCTAGTGGCCAAGTATAGTCAGTTGTCAGTAGGAAGCTGAATGTGCTAAAGAATATACTGGACAGGAGCAAAACTCCTAATGAATATGGATGAACCTGTGATGCCTCAGCCCTAATTGTTTTAATGTCATCTTATCTTCCATAATATATTGCACTCTTGTATCAGGAAACCAGTCACCATATTCAAGTCAAAGTCTTCAAAAATATACTCAATATTTGAAAGAGATTCTTTGCTTTGGACAATTGCCTTTTGTTAGGTGGGTCCCTGATGATTAGCTGAGCAACGGTACAAATATTTACTACATACTTGCCAACTCTCCCGATTTTTGGCGGGGGGGTCCCGCTATTTGGGGGTCCCCGTCCCCCCCCGCCATCCCAGCAGAGTTGGCGAAACTCCCGCCGCCAGCAGGCAGCGGGGGCTCTTTAAATGACCGCAGCGCCAGAGTAGCGCTGGTGCGCTACTCCGGCGCCGCCGGTCCGTTCCCACAGGCAGGTGAAGCGGCCGCTGCGCCCGCTTCACCCGCCCGGAGTCTCGCTGTGCGGGAAGGAGGCAGCAGGGATCGCTCCCTCCTCCCTCCTCCCCTGTATGTACGGCGCCGTTGTGCGCCGTACATACAGGTCAGCGGCGCAGGGGAAGTGACGCGCAGCTGCACTCACTCCCCTGCGTCGCTGAGGAGATCGGAGGTGTCCGGAGCTGCAGGAGCCTGGTGAGGTGAGTGGCTTTTTGTATTTTATTTTTATTAGCTACATGGGGGGCTCTACCTGGCTACAATGGGGTCAACTACCTAACAACAAAGGGGGCACTACCAGACTACAATGGGGGCATCTACCTGACTACAAAGGGGGCATCTACCTGGCTAACAATGGGGGCACTACCTGGCAACAGAGCGGGCACTACCTGCCTACAATGGTGGCAACTACCTGACAACAAAGGGGGCACTACCTGACTACAATGGGGGCATCTACCTGGCAACAGAGGGGGCATCTACCTGGCTACAATGGGGGAAACTACCTGACAACAGAGGGGGCACTACCTGGCTAACAATGGGGGCATCTACCTGGCTAACAATGGGGGCACTACCTGGCAACAGAGGGGGCACTACCTGGCAACAGATGGGGGCATCTACCTCGCAACAGAGGGGGCACTACCTGGCTAACAATGGGGACAACTACCTGGCTAACAATGGGGGCACTACCTGGCTAACAATGGGGGCACTACCTGGCTAACAATGAGGGCATCTACCTGGCTAACAATGGGGGCATCTACCTGGCTAACAAAGGGGGCATCTACCTGGCAACAAAGGGGGCATCTACCTGGCAACAAAGGGGGCATCTACTGGGCTAACAAAGGGGGCATCTACCTGGCTAACAAAGGGGGGCATCTACCTGGCTACAAAGTTGGCTCTACCTGGCTACAGAGGGGGCATCTACTTGGCAACAGAGTGGCCATCTACCTGGCAACAGCGAGGGCATCAACCTGCCAACAAAGGGGGCATCTACCTGGCTAATAATGGGGGCACTACCTGGCAACAGAGGGGGCACTACCTGGCTAACAATGGGGGCATCTACGTGGCAACAAAGGGGGCACTACCTGGCTAACAATGGGGGCAACTACCTGGCTAACAATGGGGGCACTACCTGGCTAACAATGGGGGCACTACCTGGCTAACAATGGGGGCATCTACCTGGCTAACAAAGGGGGCATCTACCTGGCAAACAAAAGGGGGGCATCTACCTGGCAACAAAGGGGGGCATCTACCTGGCTCACAAAGGGGGGCATCTACCTGGCTAAAAAAGGGGGGCATCTACCTGGCTACAAATTTGGCTCTACCTGGCTACAGAAGGGGCATCTACTTGGCAACAGAGGGGGCATCTACTTGGCAACAGAGGGGGCATCTACTTGGCTACAAGGGGGCATCTACTTGCCTACAAGAGGGCATCTACCTGCCTGTAAGGGGCACTACCTGGTTATGGGGGGCTACTACCTGGCTATAAGGGCATCTACCTGGCTTTCTTCCAAGCCGTTATGCAGTTAGGTGGAGTGGGTGTGGCTTTTTGAAGGGGCATGGCACACCGACAAGATGGGCATGGCCATGCAAATTTTTGCATGCCACGCGCGCCGCCCACTACGATCTCCTGCTTTTTCAATTTCAAAAGTTGGCAACCATGATTTACTAATGTTTTTGCACATGTAAAGGGTCATGAAAGGCACCAAAAAGTGGCATATTTCTGATGCAGTATGCTGTAGTGTGTCACAGACTGATTTCTTGTGGACGCTATAGGCACTTTTTTTTTTACCTCCTCAGCATGGGGGCATGGCTTAGGTAAAATGGGTGTAGTTTTATGTGAAAGTGGCGTGTGCCCACTGCAACATGCTGGCCATAAACTGCACCAAAAATGCAGCAAAATTCTGGTGTAGAAAGGAAGCCAACTAATAGATGGTCTAAAGCTAGACAAGTCTAGAGATGTGCTAAATTTAAGAAACGGCATGAGTCACTGTGATAAATCTGGCACATTTTTAGACTGCCTAAATTAAGGCTGCCTAACATATAAACAGTAATTGCAAATGTGGGTCAGGGTGTCTGACTGCTGGGATGCCTATTTGTAAGCTCCTGTATTTTCACCCTTATTCTCCCTCTTTTCCACTATCATTCTGTGGCTCCACTCTCTTTCTCTCTCTCTTTTATTAATTCTTTCTGGCTTTCTTTTCCTATTCTTTTATTCACCCTTCTATTGCCCTATTTTCCTGTACCTATACACCGTGTCTCATGGTGCACCATGACGCCGACCCCTGGTTCGCCTTCCGTCTTTAGAATCTGAGCGCGACTATGCCGGCATGCTTAAGGGTCTTGTACTGACACACAGCTCTAAGGTTTTCCTACTCTTATTGCTTTCAACTATATTTGACACCCCTTTTGCCTGAGGACCTCTGGGAATGTCACTTTTTCTTCATCCCTCTATCTGATACATTGGTCTGGGGTATTTTTGCCTACTCTTTTTGCCATTAAATTTGCTACGTTTCTCACCTAAAGTTTTCTGGGATCTCTTCCACTTCTTTCCTGACACATATCTCTTTTCATCCCCCCTGGTGTACTCTTTTCCCTTAGGACTCCTATTTTTTCTCTCCTGTCCCCTCCAGTCTCGCTTACCATATTTTATTGTGACTCTACCCATTTTTTTCATTATATATTCTGTATCTGCTCCTCACTGTATATATTCCCTTTATTATCCGCAGAACTCATTCTTCACATTTCATTCCTTTCTTTACATATGTATACCTTATGTTACCCTCTCGTCATCATCTCATATATTTCTATCCCACTTTTTGCCTTCCCTTTGATCTAATCCCTCCCTTTCTCTCTCCCTACATTTCCTTATTCTTCATTCTGTTTCCTCTTCTTCTCCTCTTATTTCCCTCTTATTTAGTGCCTCCACCTTCCCCTCTATTTGTACTAACCCTGAGGTCTTTCACTTCCTCTTTTACCCCCTGTTCCTCATTATTTCTTATCTTCTACTTTTATACTGTATGCGACTACTGTAGCTTATCATATATTCCCCATATTAGGTCCTTATTAAGGAAGGCAATCTTGGACAAAACATTGGACCGTAGGATTACCCATTGTATAACTTGCTCCTACAAATGTAGAGCTGCTGATGTTATTTACCACTTGAACAAAAATGTTGCTATTTTCAGTGCCAATCATAAGGTCTGCCGCCGATTTTCTTCACATTTTTATCAAGTCTGATTCCTTTCCACTGAGGAGCTGTAACCTGTTAGATGTACAGCACCTCTAATTCTGTTCCTTCTAGGACCCCTTGGCAATCAGCTGTAAACTGACTGATCCAGGACAAAGGAGCAAGTGTTCTCTTGCCCTACAGTATCACGACAGGTTAAATTAAGTTACAAGATTTCTATTAAGATTAGTTATACTGCAGAATAATGCAATAAATAGGAAAGTAAGAGAATATTACAGCGATATGTATAACATAAGATTCTCACCTGTACTAGCAGCCAAAACAAAAAAGGGTCCCATTCCCCTTTTAAATTCTAAAGAGAAATTTTGGGTTTTCCTTTTTTCATTGTCCAAAAAATTATCGAAGCTGCAGAGCCCCGGGTTTGGGTTTCCAACAGTGACTCCAAAGGGCCAAACCTATAAACAAAATAATAGAGGTGAAAAAGGAAAAAAGTAAAAATAAAAAATTAAATTAAACAATTGCTTTTTTGAGTTAGGCAAAGGCCCCAAAAGGGGTTTAAAATACAGGGCTTAAATTACCCCCCGAAATTTACGCCGTGTGGTTTGGGGGGGGGCGGGGTGGGGGGGGAGGGAGCGGGGGGGCCGGGCTTTGTGGGGGCCCATAGACTTGCTTTTTCCCACGGCGCGAAAATAGCCGCGGGTTTAATTTAAAAGCCCACTTATCTCCGCCCCGGCGGATTGAAAAAGAAAAAAAAGGGGGGATGGGGGGAGACGAAAATCCATAGTTCTCAAATGAGAACTTTTGATTACGTAATAAATGGGAGGGTTTTCCCGTAAAAATTTCGCGCACTCCGGCGCGTAATTCGGAAAAAATTACGTCCAATTTTAAGCCTTGGGGGGAACATAGTTAGGAAACCAATAAAAAATTTGTCGGGAGGCTTAAATTTATTTTTTTTTGGCCCCTCCCCAAATTTTGATTTCCTTGAATGCCAAAAACTGGGGGTTTTTAAAAACGAAGTATAGCAATCTTTGACAAAGGGGGAAGTTAAAATTTGAACAACATGCTATATATATAAAAATGCAAATAAAATATTCAAAATTTCATTTTTAAAAAAACACCTAAAATTTTTAAAATTTAATTTTAACAAACCAAAAAATTTTAAAAATATGCGGGGTTAATTTTTTTTGAAAATTGAAAAAATTAGGGGGCCCCCTTATGGAACGGGGCTGTAAAAAGAATTCTGGCTCTTTTAAACCCAATATTTACCCAGCCCCGTTCATTTATTTTTTTTAAAATGTTTTCACCGGCCCCAATAATTGGGCTTCTTTACTAAACCCCCGCGGCACTTTCTAAATGCGCCCTGATTTCGGGGGTGTGGGGGAAGGCGTTAAATAAAACCGTACGGAGTTAAAACCAGGCATTAAATGGTCTGGAACGGGGTTGACCATTTTAAAATTTGGGTTTCCCCTGAGCCTGAGTTTTTTGATTTTGCGCGAATGTGCCCGATTTTTTGGGGACCCCCGCATTTTAACCTGGTTCTTTAAATTCTGGCCCCCCCCCCCCCCCGCATTCTCCCAAAAATATTGTTGTGGCAGTATTTTGGGCACTGGGCCCAAAAAATTTTAAAAAGTGGGCCCTTTAATTTTTAAAATTTGTGTTAAAACAAAACACAAAATTTTTACAAAAATACGTGCAGCCTACTAAACAGAAAACCCAAAAAAAAATTAATTACACCCCCCCAAAAATTTTTTTTTAAATTTATTTTAAAAATTTCTTTTTTTGGGAAAAACCCGAAATTAAATCACTTTTTTTCAAATCTAATCATTAACAGTGTCCCCCAGCCTTGCAAAAAAATTTTGGGGTTTTAAGATCTCCCGATAGTCTTAGAAGACAAAGATGATTTTTTAATAATCATCATTCCCGGTGTTTTTATTTAAAAAATATTATTTTTTTTTCAGAAAAAAAAAAATTTTGGCTTTTATTTTATTTTAAATTTCCCCGGAGGGTTAGGGCCTGTTGTATTCAAGATAAAACCGGGGGCCCTTTCCCCGCCTCCCCCTTCCCCCTAAATTGGCATCCCCCACCCCCAAAGGGGAAAGAAAAAAATCATTTTGTGAAACTCCCCAAGTTTGCATATTAAAATTAGCCCTTAAAGGGGTTGTTCCCCACTACAAGGATTGCTTTTTTATGTTAAAGTTTCTCGAAAAAAAAACGATTACTTTTTAAATAAGTGCCCATTAAAAAATTTTTCCCCAAAACCTTTTAAACTAGATACTCCCCTTTTGGGGAAATTGGGCCCTCATCAGCTCCCAGGTGCTAAAAGCTACGGGACCTGTTCAATCCCCCCTGATGGGGCTGCCACCCCGGGGGGTTTCTTCTTTAGCTCAGGTTCCCGGGGGGGGGGGGGGGGGGGGCTTTTTTTTTTATTGAAAGACCTAGGGGAACCCAAGAAAAACCCCCCCCCTGAATTCAAAGTTAAACCAAAAAAAATTGGGGCCAAATCAAAGAAGTGGAAGCCCCAACCTTTTAAAAGGGAAACCCCGGGTTTTGCTTTTTTCCGGTGCTCTCTGTCTTTTTTTCATTTAGGGAAAAACCCTTTTGGGTTCCCAATTATTTGGGGGGACATCTTCTGGTATTTGGGGGGGGAAAAATCTCCATGCAAATTTTTGGGGACACTTTCGGTCCCAGATCCTTAATGTGACTTATCAAGCAACCCTATTGAGTGGTCTTCCTACTGGTGCTGTTTATGGGGGAGCTCAGCTGGGGGTTTTTCCCCTGTCGGGTTACGGCCCCTGGAATTTTTGGTTTTTTTTTTTTTCCTTCCCAATGGGGAAAAGGAAAAAAGGAAAAAGTACATATACTCTCCATACATGAATAACATACAAAAGACTCATAAAATGAGGCCCCAAATTTTCAAAATTTGTGGTATCTGTGGCAGACCCTTCAGGATCATAATTTAACACACATAAAAAAAAAAAAAAATTAAACCCACAGTGTTCACAAAAAATAATTTAAAACTGCAAAAGTAATAATAAAATTTAAGTGTTGAAAATTGGGGGGTTCAGCCAAAAAAAAAAAAAAAAGTAATGACATTTTCCGGGTAAAAAAATTTAGGGGTTACCCCAAGAAAAAAATTAAAAATTTAAAAAACCAAAAGGATATTTAAAAACAAATCTGGCCCTTTTAATTTTTAGATCACCCAGGTTTTAAAAATTTGTAATCACTAAATTGCCAAATTAAAAAAGAGTAAAAAAATTAATTTAAATGTTTGGAAATTATGGTGTTTTAAACACTAAACATAGACCAAAAAAAGGGCAACCCAGAAGTTGTTCAGGAAAAATTAAAAAGGGAAAAAGGGTTAGGAAAAAACAATTTAAAGGTAAGGCTTAGGGAAAAATCTTCAAACCTTTTTAAATTATCGTTTTTTTATTAAAGTTTTTGCCAGAATTTCAAATTTTTAAAGGCCCTTTTGGGCCATACCCCAACCCTCCCTCAATGTGGTTCCCAAAAAAAAAAAGAAAAACCCCAAATACTTCCAAAGAGTTTAGAATTTGAACCCCAAGGTCAAGGTAACACTAGTCTTAAAATAAACACCATCTGCCCAACTTGACTTAAAGGGGGGGGGCCCCTAAACTACTGGTTTGCCTTT
This sequence comes from Phyllomedusa bahiana, assembly GCA_025379985.1. Taxonomy (NCBI): domain Eukaryota; kingdom Metazoa; phylum Chordata; class Amphibia; order Anura; family Hylidae; genus Phyllomedusa; species Phyllomedusa bahiana. The sequence continues at coordinate 82,304 of JAODAL010012460.1, read as the reverse complement.
TTAAAAGGGTTAAAAGTTTTCCATTCTTACAAGTAAACCTTTGTAAAAATATTTTCCCTTTAAAAAGGTTCTACTTATTCAACGAAAACCCCTCTTTTTATGGTATGCTTCACCCCTTTCCGGTAAATATGGGCTACAGACCTGTTTGATCCCCTGATTGGGGCGGTTGCTAAAAGTTTTACAGACCTGGCTTATACTGCGGGCCTTTAAGTGGGGCCAGTAAACCCCTCCCCCTGAATTTCAAAAGGGAAACCCAAAAAACAGGACTGGGGTGAGATGAATCAATTTTGTGGACAACCATTTAATAGAAGTTGACCGAGGTTCAGAGTTTGAAAACATGAAGGTGTACAAAAAAAAATAATTTTTTTACCCTACTAATGACTTAAATTTTGGGGCAAAAAATGAAATTTTAAAGACTATTAAGGTTTCCCGGATTTAAAAATGTGGGCGGGGGCGGGTATTAAAAAAGCCTGGTCTCAGTCCCCCAAAAACAGGATAAGGGGCCAAATTTATAAAACCCCAATCCAAGAAAGGCAAAAAGAAAGGCATTGGACTATTCTGAAGTGGCCTTCTATGAGCCCTGATTTAGATGTTCCCTTATTGAACCCACCATGGAAGGGCTGAAACATGAAAGTCTCGGGGGAAGGCCCCCCTTTTTTAAAAAACCTGAGCAACGGGGAGCTGTTTTCCCTCATCAGAACTGGGGCCAAAATTTTTTCCCCGGGGACGGGTTTGAAAAATCTAAATGAGGAAATTCCCCAAAAAAAATTTAATTTTGGGGTCAAAAATTTTGGCCCCCAAAAACCATTTTTTTATGTAGTTTTTTCCAAAAAAGTTGCCCTTAAAATTTCAATAGAAATTTCCTGTTGGGGTCCTTTAGAAAGGTGTGTTCGTAAATAAAAACCAACTGGCCCAGAAAAAAAATTTTTTAAGGGGGCACTCTTTAATTGTGTCAAGGTTTGAAAAATTGAGGCCCCACTACTTTTTGTTTTCTCCAGAAATTGACAAACCCCTTTTTATGTCGGGGCCTGGGTGCTGGGAAATTTTGGGGGGGTTTCAAAAGGGTTAAAAACATTTTACTTTTTTTTTTTCTAGCACGTGCCTCACAGTGCGTTAACAACCAGGCTCAGATGAGGTTTGGGGGGTCACCCCTTTGCAAAATTTTGTAAGGGGGAAACCCACTTCTTTTGGAAAAATTTCTACAAAAATTTTTCACTTTTTCTTTTTAAAGAAAAGTTTGTAGTGGGGGTTTGTAAATTTGGGTTCATTTTTTTCCCTGTGGGGATGTCCATTACCTGCAGACAAGCAGAACTTGGGTAATCATATTTATTTTGCTTTCCCCATTTTTTATTTGTCCATGCGACTTTTTCAAGGTTTTATTTTTTAAACCCACCCTTGGGGTGCCCAAAATTTTGGGCCACCATATAGAACAAAATTAAATATTTTTTGACGGAGCCCCTTAAAAACCCTAGCTAAAAAATTTTTTTTTTTTTCCCCAGTAGACGGGTAAATATCCTTTTTTTTTTATTTTGAAAAAGAAAAATTTTTGCCTTAGTAATGAAATTATAAAGGAACCAAAGGTTTTTTCCCCAAAAAGAATTTTAAAAGGCATTTAAGGGGACGGGGGTTTTTGAATATTTACTGTTTCCAAACATTCTAAACCAAGTTCAGAAAAAACCCCCCTTTTTTTCATGGGCCCCCAAAATTTTGAGAAAGGATCCACAAAATTATTAAAATTTTAAAAGATTTTTTGGGTTTGGGTTTTATGTTGTTTGCCGGATTTTTTTTATCACATACAGAAAAGGAAATTTTAAATGCAATCTTTTTTAGGATTAAAAAAAGTTTTTATTGCCCATTTAGAAGGATTTAAATTGAAAGCAATTTAAAATAATTTGGGCAGTGTTGCCCCTGCCTTTTTTCAGGACCTCTGCAATTCCCCCGGGCTTTCTCCCCAATTTCAACTTCGGGACCAAACCCTGACGGGGTGGCAAGGTATTTCTTTCACAAATCAATGCTTGCATTTTGTCCCCAATTTTGTTGGTTTTTTTGGGTCCCCCCGGGCCTCTTGATGATTGACCAAAATCCTTTTGGGATTAAGTTTGGGGGGATTTCCCCCAGGCCATGGATCCCAAAACCCCTCTAGGGTTTTTTTCCTTGACCAATTTATTTCCCCCTTTGTTTTTGGCAAGGTGCTCCATCATCGGGAAAAAGGCATTGTCACCAAACTGTTTGTACGGTTGGGAGAATTTGCTCTTGGGGGAATTCTGTACCACCTTTAAACATGGATGTGTTTTTTAGGCAAGACTGTTAGAGAGCCCAATTTCCTTGGCTGGAACAACCCCCACCAAATGGTTTCTGGATGCTTTACAGTTGGCTGAACAAATGGGTTTTCGCCCACCTTGTCTTCCCGAACAAGCTGTTTTCCAGATGTTCCAAAACTTGGGAAAGGGGATTCATCAGAGAAAATGACTTTACCCCAGTCCCAGCAGTCCACTCCCCGACCTTTGGGGGGAATATCAGTCTGTCCCTATGTTTTTTTGGAGGAAGTGGCTTTATGCTCCCCCTTGACACCCGGCCTTGCTCCATATTTCCCCCCACAATGCCCCTGCGATGCATCACCCCCCTGCCATTCCTGAGCGCTTGCCTGTGGGGCCCATTCCGAAGCTGAAACACTTTTAAGAGACATCCTGGCGCTTGCTGTTTTTTGGGCGCCCTGGAGCCCTTTTTTGGAACAAAGGAAACCCCTTCCTTGAATCCTTGAGATGCATAGATTTTGACTGAGGGCAATCTTTCTGTACGAAAAACTTTTTTTCCCTTTTTTTGGCCGTTTTGTGATGCAATATCTGCACGTTTTCTTTTGAGATACCATGGTTTAAAAGAAGAGAAAAATGATGCCAACCCAGCCCCCTTTTAAAGTGTCCATGGTGTGTTTTTTAATTAATTGACGATTATCTCCGCCCTGTCCTTATCAACACCCACACCTGTGTTAATGGGGCAATCACTGAAAAAGATGTTAGTGGTCCTTTTTAAAGGCAGGGGGTGCAATGAAGTGGAAAAAGTTTTTGGGGAAAAAGTTAATTTTTTAGGGCCCATTGATTTGCAATTAAATTTTTGTTAAGCTGAACTCTTTATAACATTCTGGAGTAATGCAAATTGCCATTTTTAAAAACCGATGCAGTAGATTTGTAAAAATTAACTTTTGTATTTTCTCAAAACTTTTGGCCATGACTGTACATGTGAATTGAGCATTATATAGACACTGCACATTTATAAATTTCTTTGGGCTAAAAAAATTGGGGGCCCCAGTAGTAATAAAAAGGTCGGGTTTGGGTTTCACATGCAAAAAAATCTTCTTAAAAAAGCAAAATAGGAGGCCCATCACTACTCGGAGATGGATTTACAGTCATTTTTTTGGATAATTTTTTTTTAAAATAAAAAATTTAAATGCACTTCCCTTTAAAGGGTTTCCAAAGCCCTTTCCAAGTTTTTTTGGGGAACCCCAAATTAAGCCCCCCCTTAAAGTTACTCCTGCTTCATGCAGAAATTCCAATTTAATACCTGACTTGGGAGGCCCGAAGGTCGGGTTAAAAAGGATACAATTTTAAAAAATTTTTCTTATTTTAAAATAAAAAAGGCTTTTTTAAATTGGGATTTTTAAAACTTCTATCTATGAAAAAGCCCCCTGATCTTGGAGCGTAGTTATAAAAAATCCTGCATAAAACTACATAGATTATGATATCATAATGAGTGCTAACAAATGTCAACCTCAGTCAGAGCTATTTGCAACTAACTGGGGTACATTGGGGCCATTAGAAATTTAATTTTTCTTTTGGGCCATTCTTGAATTTTATGTTTTTTAAATTCTTTTCCCAAAATAAAAATGTTTTTTCTTCTTCTTTTTTGTCACGAAACCGTAAAGTCTAAATTTCATTCTAGGGTTTAAATCAAGGTTGATGAGCAGTAGTATTGATGTATATTTATTTATCTAATTACTCTACCTTTGCCTTCTGTCACATTATCTTGTTTCCTTCCTTTTCTGTCCTAGTTAGCTACAATTGGGATCTTTCTAAAAACACCGGACTGTGATGGGGAAGTTGCCCCACTCACTTCTGTACAACCCGTGCAGAGATGGGCATCAGAAATTTCCCCAACCCAAAAAAATCCAAGTTGCAACTCTTTTTTTGAAATATTAAATAAATGTTTTTTACCTTCCCTTCTACCTTCCCATGGCCCTTTTCGAAACGTGTGGAGGTGGGGTTTAAAGGAAATAGAACCCGAGGAAAACCCCCTTTTTTCCTTCCCATGATGAAAATTTCAAACAGATTTTAAAAAATCTGACACCGGATTTGGGTTTAAGTTGAATTTTTTGTCCTTGTCCTCAATATGGTGTCAGACTCTGGCGCATGAAATGATCCTCCTCTCTTCAAGTAGGCCAATCCAATGCTGCCAACACAAGAAACATTGGCACAAACAACTACTGTATTGGACCCTTTGGGGACCGATTCCCCTTTAAACTATCATCAGAAGATCTAAGACTTTCAAAGAATTGCCTGCACATTAATAAGTGTATAAAAAGTCTACAAACACCAATATAAGAAAATTATTCAGTAATACAATTAATAAAGCTAATGAATATTATTTTCTCTTGGCGATCCACTGATATGAAGTGTCAAGCTATATTGCTATAGCCCATCATAAAGCATAAGTTATAGTTTGTATATTTGATTACTGGAACATCAATAACCTTGGTAAAACAAAATAAATATGCAGGCACACAAAGCCAAGACATCTATCTTCTGCCTTTGACATGTTTCCCATTCCGCGAGAATTTCTAAATCTAATTTGCTGATTGCAATTGGTTAACATCTCAAGCTGTTAATAACACGCAATTAACTGCAACCATGGCAACGTTGTTTCTTATTAATGACAGTGGATAAATCAGCAGACAATAGAACCATAACAGAGAAATTACTTAAAATCTATTAGGCTGGTCAATGGTGCCAAATTGTTGAAGGATGGATTTGCATTATATTACATTGCTATCAATTCTAGACTGATATTGCTCTAGTCATTCGACTACAGAATATTACTTTTTGGCCAATTCATGAATAATTAGCAGACCAGGATTTCTTCAGATTATCAAGTGCTCAGAATGAGCAAACAGGGAAGAAGTATTGGCCATTGGAGTAACACGGTTGCTATTTCCAAGAATACATTGTAAACTAATCACATAAACGTGGTAAAAACTGGAATTAATATCGGCGCTTGGCAAGAAAGTAAAAATGAGCCGAGTGTTTCTCTAATGTCACATTAAAATAAAATACTAAGTTTCAGCAGCCATAAATCTACATACGCAGTTGTCTCCAACTCTAAACTGGAGGACGAGGAGAAATACATTCTGAGGTACGAAAAAATACCAAATTCTTTTTTGAAAATTTACTTTGCCCTGGAGACACGCCTGATGCACTGAGTTTCAGTATTACTGATCAATGATACTCATTATCAGTGGTAACGACTGATATTTATTAGTGGTGAGTGACTAGGAAGAAGTCACAGGATTACACGGGATTAGAAGGACTAAAAACACACATGGCTGCTTTTTGTTTTTTGTTTTTCTAAAAACAGCACCATATAGTATCTATCTGTTGTCTATGATATCTCATCCACCTTTTACAAGTGGGTAGCAATGGGGCTTAAAGGGTTTTTTGCCAGGACTGAGTTCCTTACCTCCTTATCAGCACGGGAGTAGAATATAAACAAATCATGCTGAGTCATGAAAGCTGCAGGGCTGAGAGGGAGGGGGTGATCAGAGAGTGAGGAATAAGGGAGCGTCTCAAAACTTAGGTCGGCGAGGTCAGGCATGACGTTTTAAATTGTGATCTCTCACCTCTGTCTACAAGTGTCACCTGCTGCAGACGGTGTCACAAGGGGGCCTTATTTGTTCTGTGTCTATGAGATTAGGGACGACTGCCCAAGTAGTTGGCTTGGGATCCCTTACTGAAGCTAGTACTTTGCTATAGATATAAGGCTCTCCTGTTAATAGGTGGGGTTCCACCAGACTTGATGATAGAAAGGGAGTTATTACCTCTTTCAGAAGCAAAAAGGGTTAAATGATGAGGATAGAGATCAGGTTTTTAAATAGTGTGTATAGAGGTTAAGAGTTAGATATAATAAAAGTTACGTTTTAGTGTTTAATAGATAGAGAACTGATAGAGTTTAAGTTTGCCTATGGCAAAATAGTAAATATAGTGACTAGGAAGAAGTCACAGGATTACACGGGATTAGAAGGACTAAAAACACACATGGCTGCTTTTTGTTTTTTGTTTTTCTAAAAACAGCACCATACAGTATCTATCTGTTGTCTATGATATCTCATCCACCTTTTACAAGTGGGTAGCAATGGGGCTTAAAGGGGTTTTTGCCAGGACTGAGTTCCTTACCTCCTTATCAGCACGGGAGTAGAATATAAACAAATCATGCTGAGTCATGAAAGCTGCAGGGCTGAGAGGGAGGGGGTGATCAGAGAGTGAGGAATAAGGGAGCGTCTCAAAACTTAACTCAATAACTTTACAACAGTGGATTCTCTATACAGCAAGACACAGGCTCATACACTGCTCTTTCTACCCAGCCCCTTGAAAGCTCATGCATTTTCCCTGTCATCAGATAACAAGTGTTTCATGCAAGTGCTGCATGTCAGCTCCTCCTCTAATGCAAGCTTTCAGGTAACTAGGAGGGATTGAGAAATGCTGTAGCTCTCAGAGTCTTCACTTTTTGTAATCACATATATTTAGAAAAGTGATTAAATACCCATTTTAGAGGATCCCCCGTCAACATTACATCGTGGCGAAACCCCTTTAAATATCAGTGGAATAGCTAGTAGGCATTGTGAAATGTGTTATAAACAGAGCTGTGGGAGATGCATTCAGCAGATCTCTATAGATATATTAAGCTTTCTTTATTAGAAAATTACAGTATGTAGAGCTGGAGTTAAAAATTGTATCTTACATGTTGTGGTTATTAATAATAACTGTCCCTATGCAGCTAAGTTTCATATTTATAGTAAACCATATGATCCCTTTAAAGAGACGTTAACACTACAACAAAGGTAAAACCTAGGCAACAAGTTTTTAACTAATGCTTTTCACTAAAGTACATGTTTGTTGCATGTGGATTTAGAGGCATTTTCAGATTTGGTTTTACAGGCGGTTTGCAGTTACAAAATGTCCCATAAATTCCTATTGGTTTTGGACGTGGATCTGTTTTAAAAATACAATACATGTACAAATGTTTTGGTTGTGTATTGCATGATGATTTTAGTCATCCCACTAGTCATCCCACTAGTAAATTTCAACGAGATTATTTGAACCACGCACTGAAAATACGCTTTGTATAAACTACAACACATATTTTATATTGAGGTCAATAGAAATCATTTTCTTTCAGTTTTCAACAAGGAGTTCTAGGTGGAATCTGCATAAAATCCGACTAGAAATCCTCATCGTGTGGACAGAGCTTTAAAGGGGTTGTCTCACTACAAAGATTTCAACATGCAGGGAACGTTAAGTCAGGACTTTTTTCAAATACATTCCTCTTTTGATATTGTCCTGGACAGGAGATAAGAGAGATTTTATCTGCTCTGAGTGCACACAGGTTTCTATGGTTATCGTCCTGCTCTCCCCTGCTCTTTGCCTTATATGAAAGCAGAGAGTGACGTCCCAACAGGTCAGAACACCGGACGGCAAGAAACTTCAGAATAGTGTCTGTGATCTATAACAAAAAAAGGCGATTAATTACTTTTGATTGATTACTTTGAGCTCTGAAGCCTTCTGCACTACAGATTACATCTTCTGCACTCTTGTCACTGCAATTAGAAGAGCTGGGAATACAGAGCTGAAATGCTAATCACTGCAATAGAATCACCCACAGCCTAACCAGGTAGGAAATGTAAATCTGAAACTGCTTGTGGCTCTGTGAAACAGCACAGTGAGACAACCCCTTTAAGGTGTCTTCAAAAATTATATATATATATATATATATATATATATATATATATATATATATATATATATATATAGAGAAAAAGACAAGAGCGGGGGCGCCCAATAGTGTAAGACCGTACACACTGAAGGTACAATGACAGTAAGACGTGCTTACCTTATGGGGTTGTGCAAGAAAACAAGGCACAACACTCTGAGACGCTTGTAGGGCTATTGTTGCCGTTGCCCTATTGACGGCTGCCGAGATCGTATTCCTTGTAGGAACTCTAGTGCTGGCTTGCACTAGGTAAAATATAGAAGTGCTCACCCTGGATGGGGAGAGGCGTTGATCTGGCGCGCTCTTTAACAGAAGCCTTCCTCGTGGGTAATAAAAAGTTTTTCTTTATTATTAAAAGAAAAGCGGACTCATACCACTGTTCCAATAAACAAAGATAAAAAGGGGCCTTTTCTTTTCCTTTTTATCTTTGTTGTTTTTGGAACAGTGGTATGAGTCCGCTGTTCTTTTAATAATAAAGAAAACTTTTTATACCCACGAGGAAGTCTTCTGTTAAAGAGCGCGCCAGATCAACGCCTCTCCCCATCCAGGGTGAGCACTTATATATATATATATATATATATATATATATAGTAAGAGTTCACATGAGTTCAGCCGCCATCTTTGGCCCGGCCTGGGGGACACTCGCTCTGGGATCGCCGCTTTGGTAAACGGAACAGCAAGTCGACACAGGATTCTTGTTAAATCTGGTCTCCGCCAGCTTTATTCTTCAACACAGCAAAAACAATATACAGCAAACAAAATAAATCCTAGGCCGTCCAGCCACTAACTAAACGTACAGAGAGTCCCTCTCTAGCAGTGGTCTGGGTCTACTACCCAGCCCCAGAACCATGCACTCACGCCGTACAATATAGTCCTTGGGCCTGGCTTCTCTCAAGCCTAGGGGGAAGAACCCAGGATACTCTCCTGGACAAGGCCTGCACACGTCCTCATCCGACTGTGAGCCACACTCCCCCTTGGTACACTGAAGACCAGGATATTTAACAGGCCTCTGAGATGGACAAGAAGCTGCGCAACTCTCCTAATTACCACCTGAGTAATTAACTCCTGGTTACCCTTGCCAGACTGCTGGCCTTCCTCACTGACAGCCAGGAACTTGGTAACCCATACCTTGGAACTCAGCTGCTGCAGAACATCTAGTGGCGGAGAAATGTGATCTTCTAAGGTCGCATCGCCACATAATATATATATATATATATATATATATATATATATATACACATGTTAATGATGAAGAGCAGATGATCCCTTGAAGGGCTTGTCTCACCAAGACCCCATTAAGGGGTATCAGATGCAGACCATAAAAGCAGTGTTAGACTGGGGTTTCAATTGATTCTTGGGGCACACACCACAGCTACTGTACATGAATGCAAAAGACTCTTTCTCTATCTCTTTCTGTCTCTCCCAGACATGGCCAGTGGAGGTGCGTGTCTGATCGTGGCTTCTGCAGGGGGTAGCAGCTGATCGACTTTGGGTATAGAACCCATGACATTCCCTTTTATAAACCAATTGCTGTCTTCACAAAACAATCCCTTCAAATTCTAATCTTTAAATAACCAAAATAAAGAAAGAGGACTATATGTCATACAAAAAATATTGACAGAATTTTATTATTGAAAAAATACAAAAATGTAATAATAAATGTTTAAAACAACAAATGATGATAACAAAAACTGACAGGTATCCTTACAAGTAGGAGAGGTAATTAACATTATATTAGACGTATATAATACACACTCATCAGCACAACGTTGTAGGCATCATAGTAACCTATGTAAACATAGGTAAAGTAATTAGTAAGTATTATCCATAATAGTAATCTCCACACGTGGCAGGATCTTTATTTTTTATTCTTTAGTCTAGTCCTTTACCAAAATGGCACTAAATTACCAAGTGGGTTACGCTCTGATTAAAAACTGTGGGCAACAAGTCAGATTTCAGCAGCGCCATATTTTTGGCTTATTTTGCACCGAAAAACTATTTGTAGCCCTATTCTATATATGTCTGAACAGTCATATATCAAAACTAAGCTCAGTTTGAAAGCGCCAAAGATATGCGCCTAAGATATGCTATATTATGTAAGGCATACCACACGCCGGGTTTATGAACCCAAAAATGGCAGGTTCATACATTGGGGCGCACTATACACTCATAATATGCGCCTTAAAACTGATATGGCGGTGCCTCTTTTCTGACATCTCACCCTGTTTGTTTTATCAGATATGTTGCATTTTTTTCAAACTAATGCCGGTCTTATAATTGATGGGGTTTTTGTGTGGTATTTTTTTCATTACCTTCTCAAATGTAATGTTAAAGGGAACATCACATGGTGACTGCAGACACTCATCCTGCCAAGAGATCAAGGTTAACAGAGATTTAAAAACATCAAAATACAGATTCCAACTAAGAAGATCAAAGGTCAAAAGGCCCAACAAATGAGTAGACACTAAGGATGAAAATCCATTTATTTGTTTTGGCAGTAAGGACATGGATTTCTGCAAGTTTCACTCAGATAAATGGGACAGTCGCAGACACTTCTGCCAGTCTTCAATTTCACCCTAATGAGAAAATACATGGCAGACTGAACTTAATTTTTATATTAAGTGCTTTGTTTGTAGACTTCTTATAGACTTTTTAATGTACAGTCAATTATTTGGATGTCTTAGATGTTCTGATAGTAGATTAAAGGTGTTAAAGGCGCAAAAGGTTCACAAATTAAGCTTTAGTTTTAATAATGCATCAACTAATTATATACATATTACACATATACACAAAGACAGATTAAAATAGAAGGTACAGTACAAACAAGTGAGCAGGACAATGGTACCAACAGTAGGTAAGAAATCCAACTTCTCAGATTAAGTAATTGATCAAATATGGGTCATGTGTTTAGTGGGTAACTTAAAATGGTTTTCTTGTTACAAACATCATATTAGTAATTATGGGGATACTAAATAATTTAGTATAGCAGCTGATAGCTAATTTGTGTGTGTCTAGAGCTACTTCTGCAGCCTCAGGTTGGATCATGCCCCGTTTGCTGTGATTTACTGCCTGCATTTAGTTCAACCCTGGTCAGGATACACCTCCTGTTCTGTGATTGACTGTCCTTTGCTCTCTGTGCTCATTTCCCTCTGAGCTGTGTGAAACAGGCTGCCTGTGCTTCCCTCTGCTCCTCTCACAGGGACAGCTCTAATGTAAAGTATCTGGACAATTACTGAGTCTCTTTAGTTGCTAGATTCACTCTCCCAACCCATATTACATCCCCTTATACACTCTGCTTTCCCACCCATATAACACACCCTTATACACTCTGCTCCCCCCACCCATATAACACACCCTTATACACTCTGCTCCCCCGACCCTTATAACACACCCTAATATACTCTGCTCCCCTCACCCATATAACACACCCTTATACACTCTGCGCCCCCACACCCATATAACACACCCTTACACACTCTGCTCCCCATCCATATAACATACCCTTGTATACTCTGTTCACCCCACCAATATAACACACCCTTATATACTCTGCTCCCCTCACCATATAACACACCCTTATATACTCTGCTCCCCCGACCCTTATAACACACCCTTATATATTCTGCTCCACCCACCAATATAACACACCCTTATATACTCTGCTCCACCCACTCATATAACACACCCTTATATACTCTGCTTCCCTCACCCATATAACACACCCTTATACACTCTGCTCCCTCCACCCATGTAACACACCTTTATACACTCTGCTTGCAGTTTGCATTTCTCACATTTATTTAATCATTTCAGGATGTATTTATAACTGTTTACACCAATACAAGGATTGCTTGTGGAGCTTGCGAGGGAGGTAACAGCTCTCCAGGCATGATAACTGACCATTGTAGGAAGTCGGGAGCTGTGACATTGACCCCCCTTCCACTGCTCAAAACAGAAGAAAAACGGACTCAGGAGGGACAGGAACGGGGAGTGACGTGTGAGTCACCACACTTCAAAAATAAGACATCCTACGGGGAGGAAAACCGCCCGGATTTGAAAATCTTAGAGAAACAGATCAGATGAATGCAGAAACCTATAGTGAGAAAATCCCTTTAAGGACTTTACCAATCTGCACTTGCTGCACTTTTTTTTGCATATATTTTGTATATTGTATATTTTGTATAATTTGTATATTATGTATTTTCTCTGCAGGTATTTGCTTTAAAGTGATTGTGTCGCAATTTTTTTTTTTTTTGCAGTAAGTGTTTTTTTTCTATCATCTTTTACCCTTTTTTTGCTGAATTTTGATTGTGATCTGAAAAAGAGAGCTCTAGAGATTCCTGTGTTAGGAGCCCTTCCCCCTTGAATACACTCCCCGGCAATTTTTTAGGTACACCTGTCCAACTGCTCTTAACATTAAATTCTAATCAGAAATCCATGGCGCAATCTGCATTTAGGCTGTAGACAGGGGTAAAGGGACAATCCCCTGCGTTAAAACCGAGCACAGTAGGGGAAGAAAGGTGATTTGAGTGCCTTTGAACTGGCATGGTTGTTGGTGCCAAAGGGTTGGTCTGAGTATTTCAGAAACGTGATCTCCTGGGTTTTCACGCAAAAACTCTCTGGGGTTCAGAGAATGGTCAAAAAGAAAAAACACCCCAGTGAGGGGCAGCCCCTGTGGGGGAAATGCCTTTTTTAAGCCAGAGGTAAAAGGAGAATGGGCAACGGGTTTCGAGCGATAAAAAAAGGAAACATGACTCAAAGCACCCTTTACAACCAAGGTGGGCAAAGAGCATCTCTGAACGCACATACGGCAAACTTTGGGGCAGAGGGGCACAGCACAGAAGACCACCCCGGGTGCACTCCTTTCAGTAAAAACAGGAAACTGAGGCTCCAATTTGCCCAATCATAAAATGGAAAGTAAAGTTTGGGAAAAACGTTCCCTGGGGGATGATCTCGATTTCTGCTGCGACATTGGAGGGTAGGGCAGAATTTGGCTCAAAACATGAAAGCATGGATCCTCCGCCTTGTATCAAGGGTTACTGGTGGGGGTGGTGGTTCTGGTGGGGGGAATATTTTCTTGGCACTCTTTGGGGCCCCTTGGGGTCCCAAATTTGGCACTTGAACACCTTGTGAATCTACCACGAAGAATTGAGGCATTCTGAAGGCAAAAGGGCCCAAACCCCGTTACAGCTTGGTGTACCAAATAAAGTGGCCGTGAGTGTATTTTCTTGCTCTTGAGTTCGGGACACTCAGGAAGCTCCCAAAAAGTGATTATGCAGTAAGGACGCAAACGTTTCCCTGTCGGTTAACTTCAGTGAACCCCCCCTCGTGAGTCAGATCTCTATTGTCTCAGGGCAGGCATCATGATTTGGGGGGGCCAGGGGGCACTATGAATGTCCCCCCCCCTGTGCTCCAGCAGGGCTCCGGAAGAGGCTGACAGGTGTGCGACGTTCCTCGCCCTAATAAAGTGATTTGCTTTTGTCACGACGATTTTTGCACAATTCAAAGATTTTTTGCTAATTTTAGTTCTCTCACTTCTACTTTAAAAAAGCTTTTTTAAACTTTTTTTTGGCGCAAGAATATTTTTTTTTACCGTTTTTTTGCGCTAAAACCCCTTTATTACAGTTTTTGACACTAATAAAAATTTTCTCCTTCTGACGCAAAAAAATCTTTTCTTTATGGTTTTGGTCAATAAATTCTCTCCTTCTGTGCTGAAAATTCGATTCTTTACAGATCTTGCCCTAAACTCGTTTTTCCCCCCGATTTGACCTAAACTCCTTTCGCCGCGATTTTGCCTAAACTAAAGCGGGATTTGCCCTAATACTTTGTGGGATTTTTCCTTATACTGTGGTGGGGGGGATTAGCCTCTATACCCTTTGGGGGTGGGGATTAAACCTCTATACCTGTGGTTGGGGGGATTCCTCTATACCCGGGTGGGGGGGGGGGGGAATTAGCCTCAAAACCTGTGGTGGTGGGGGTTTGCCTTATACTGTGGAGGGGGATTAGCCTCATAATGTGGTGGGGGGGATTAGCCCTAACTGTGGTGGGGGGGGATTAGCCCCTTACCGTGGTGGGGGGAAATTTCCTTAAACCTGTGGTGAGGGGGGAAATTAGCCCCCTATACATGGGTGGGGGGGGTTAGCCCTATCCCCCGTGGGGGGGGGAAATTTGCCCCCAAATGTGGGGGGGGGATTAGCCCTTACCTGTGGGGGGGGGGGGGGGTTAGCCTTTAACTACTGAGGAAATAAAAAGGAACACGTTGCATAACGGAACGACGTAAATGACAGGAGGAACTAAAGATGAACGACTATGTCATAAGGGAAAAACATACATGAAGGGGGAACTAAAGAGGAACGACATATGTCATAAGGGGAAAGACGTACATGACAAGGGAGGGAACTAAAAAAAGAGGAAACCCGGGGGCCGTACAGACAGGGGGAACAAAAAAAGGAACGACGTATGTCAGAGGGGGCGCGTACATGACAGGAGGAACAAAGAGGAACGCGTATGTCAAGGGGAACAGTACATACAGAGGAATAAAGAGGAAAAAAGATGTCAAGGGGAACGATTCATGGGGAAAAAAAAAAAGGAGTAAAAAAAAAACTAAAAATAAAAAGGAACACGTATGTCAGAGGGGGAAAGACGTACATGACAGGAGGAACAAAGAGGAATGATTATGTATAAAAGGGGAAAGATGTAATGACAGGGGGAACTAAAGAGGGGAATGTGTATATCAGAGGGGAAGACGTACATGACAGGAGGAACTAAAGAGGAATGACGTCGTCATAAGGGAAAGACGTACATGACAGGGGGAACTAAAGAGGAAAAATGATGTCAAGGGGAAAATGTACATGACAGGGGGAACAAAGAGGAACGATGTATGTCATAAGGGGAAAGACTACATGACAGGAGGGAACTAAAGAGGAAAGAGTAGCAGAGGGGAAAGATTTAAGACAGGAGGAACTAAGAAGGGAAAGACGTACAGACAGGAGGAAATAAAGGGAACGACGTTGTCAGAGGGGGAAAAACGTACAAGACGGATAACAAAGAGGAACGATGTATGTCATAAGGGGAAAGCGTACATGACAGGAGGAACTAAAAGAGGGAAAGCGTATGTCTAAGGGGAAAGATGTACATGGGGCAGGAGGAACTAAAAAAGGAACGCGTTGTCAGAGGGGGAAAGACATACACACAGGGGGGAACAAAAAGGGAAAGAGACGTATAAGGGAACGACGTACATGACAGCAGGGAAATAAAGGAACAGTACGTCATAAGAACACGTACATGACAGGAGGAAAAAAAAGAGGAAAGGTATGTATAAGGGAAGACGACATGACCGGAGGAAATAAAGAGGAACGATGTATTGAGGGGGAAGAGTACAGACAGGGGAACAAAGAGGAACGACGTACGTCATAAGGGGAAAGACGTACATGACAGGGGAACTAAAGAGGGGAAAAGGGGCGTATGCATAAGGGAATGACTCATGAAGGGGGAACTAAAAAGGAAAGACGTATGCATAAGGGAAGGGGTACAGGAAAAAAAAGGGGAACTAAAGAGGGAAAATGTATGTCATAAGGGGAAAGACGTACATACAGAGGAACTAAAGGGAACGCGTCATGACAGGAGGAATAAAGAGGAAAGACTACATGAAGGAGGAACTAAAGAGGAATGACGTATTCAAAGGGAAGACGTACATGAAGGGGGGAAAAAGAGAATGCGTATGTCATAAGGGAACACGTACGAAGGGAGGAACTAAAAGGAAAAGATGTATGTCATAAGGGAACGACGTACATGACGGAGGAACTAAAAAGGAAAAGACTATGTCAGGGGTCGACTACATAACAGGGGGAACAAAAGGAACACATATTCAAAGGGAACGACGTACATGACAAGGAATAAAGAGGAACGAATATGTCAAAGGGAACGCGTACAACAGGGGGAACTAAGAGGAAAGACATGTCAGAGGGGAAAACGACAAGAGGGGAACTAAAAAAGGAAGACGTATGTCAAGAACGACGTAATGACAGGAGGAACAAAAAAAGGGAAAGACGAGTCATAACGAACGCGTACTGACAGGAGGAACTAAAGAGAACGACTAGTCATATGGGAACGATGTACATGACGAGGAACAAAGAGGAACACGTATGTCATAAGGAAACAACGTACATGACAGAGGGAAAAAAGAGGGAAAGAGTATGTCATAAGGGAATGACGTACTGACAGGAGGAACTAAAGGGGGCGATACATGACAGGGGAACTAAAGAGGAACGACCGTACAACAGGGGGAACTAAAGAGGAACGACGTATGTCATAAGGGAAAGACTACATGACAGGAGGAATAAAGAGGAACGACGTATGTCAGGGGGAACACGTACAAGCAGGAGTAAATAAAAGGAACGTGTAAAATCATAAGGGGAAAGACGTACAAGACAGGGAACTAAGAGGAAAGACGTATGTCAAAGGGAACGACTAATGACGGAGGGGAACTAAAGAGGAAAGACGTATGTCAGAGGGGGAAGACGTACATGACAGAGGAACTAAAAGGAACGACGTATGTCAAGAACGACGTACATGACAGGGGAATTAAAGAGGAACACGTATGTCTATGGGAAAATGTACTGACAGGAGGAACTAAAAAGGAACGACGTATTTATAAGGAAACAACGTACATGACAGGGGAAATAAAGAGGAACGATGTATGTCATAAGGGAGTGAGTACAGACAGGAGGAATAAAGGGGACGACGTCATACAGGGAAATAAAGGGGAACGACGTACATGACAGGAGGAAAAAAAGAGGAACGACGTATGTCAGAGGGGAACGACGTACATGACAGGGGGAACTAAAGAGGAAGTGATGTCTAAGGGAAAGAGTACATGAAGGGGAACTAAAGGGGAACGACGTACATGACAGGAGGAGCTAAAAAGGAATGATTGTACGGGGGAACGACGGACATGACTGGAACTGCTGCTGCAATAGATTTGATTCCATACAGTGTACAAACTACTAGAACACTCATTATGCCTTTTGTCCACAGAAAATGGAGAGGCTTGACTAAATACCCCCCCCCCCTTTTCACACACCAAAGGGAGGAGGGGGGGGTGGAGATGATTCACCTGCAAAGGACATCCCCCATTTTTCGCAGTTGGTTACATGCTGTTTTCAGCAATTGTTAATGGGTTGTTCCTAGATTTTCTACGAGCTCCCCCTGCGGCTGAAAAAGGGAAAATAGTACAAAATTTTTATTTAATTTTTAAACTTAACACAACCAAAAAAAAAAAATAAAATTTCCAAAATTCTTAACATATTCCTTGAAAATCTTTCAGCCCCCCCCCCCCAAAAAAAAAATGACGACAGATTCCCTTTAAATTATTTTTTTTTTAAATGAAGCAAACCTTCTCTAAGTACTTTTCATAAATATGCTGGGTATTCTTGCTCATTAGTATGTCTCTTAACCAGTGTTTTAAGCCTTGTCTTGAGTCACATACTCATTTTCATGCTGTTTCTTTTACTCTGGCTTTTTTAATGTGTATTTGAAAAATAAATAGATATGAATTGGATGGACAATAGGCAGTGAATTGTCATAGGCAACCCAGAAGCTTCTTAAGCAATTCCTGTATAGTTGATCCATCTTTTTCAGAAATGCTTCAGATCGGGTCACAGTTACAGGCACAAGAATATTTGTACCCTGCAACCAGGAACTGTAAATCAGAGTGAAAGGTAAAGAATAGGAAGCCGGCTGACTAGAAAAGTGTCTTGTAGGCTGTCGGCCTGAACCTGTCATTCCTACACCAACTCCGTGATAGGAGACTTGTGATATTCCTGAAGTTCAGTTGTCTGAAGTAATGTTAAAGGGGTTCTCCGGGACTATCTTTTCATTTGATATAGAGCTCACAACTTAATTATATTGAACTTTGTAAGTGATACTCATTAAAATGATTTACCTGTTCAACTTTGCCAGACCAGGCAGAGAGCCCTTTAATCCCCTACTTCCTACATACCATGTGACATCCATTGATCACATGGCTTTGCTTCTGAGTCTATGGACGTTTTGTCATCACTCAGTGGGTGTACTTTGAAGCCAGACTTAGCTCAGAAACACTCCCCTGTAGTGGGTGTGACCTTAGCAGAGAAAGATCTTACATAGATCTGGTAAGATCTATGTAAGCAAGGGTGCTGATAGGAATGCAATAATTCAAGTAGAGAGCTGGAGGGGGAGGGTGTTATACGCATACAGTTATAACTACAGTGTACATAATGACTCATCACTGGTAGAGTCTAACTGCCTTCATTACTGTGCACTGTCTTTACCTCTTCTGATATGAGGAAATGGTCAAAAGACTTGCATTGTTTAATCGGCTGAATGTGCATTAGGACCTCTGAGATTATCCACCAGCAATCAGAAACAAGTCTGTCTACTGCTCTTTAAATAGTAGTGGTGACAAGGTAAAGCAATATGAGACACTGTCCTCACATCCCTGTTGCCATATCCCCTGCAGCAGGTACATAGCTTTCCCACAATCAAAAACTGATTGCTGTGGGGGTTGTGACATCGCCACCTTTCTTGGATGCTAGATAGATTATTATTATTATTATTATTATTTATTTTAGAGCACCATTGATTCCAGGGCGCTGTACATTCAGGAGGGTTACATACATAACAATTGTTGAACAAATACATTGGTGACGAAAAATGACTAGTAACTGATACAGAGAGGAAAGAGGGCCCTGCCCGTGAGGGCTTACAATCTAGAAGGGAGGAGGGGAGAGACAGAAGGTGTGGGGCGGACATGTTTGTGGGCCAGTGTACTGGTGGTGGGGTTAGTGTAGGTTATAGGCTATCCTGAAGAGATGGGTTTTCAGGTTGCTTTTGAAACTGGTGAAAGTTGGGGAGAGTCTGATGTTTTGTGTTAAGGAGTTCCAGAGAATGGGTGAAGCACGAGTGAAGTCTTGGAGACGGTTGTGTGAGGAGCTGATGAGAGGGGAGCAGAGGAGAAGGTCCTGTGAGGAGCGGAGATTGCGTGAGGGGAGGTATCTGGAGATTAGGGCAGATATGTAGGGAGGGGAGAGGGTATGGAGAACCTTGTACGTCAGGGACAGTAACTTGAACTGGATTAGCTGGGCAATAGGGAGCCAGTGAAGGGATTGGCAGAGGGGAGAGGCAGAGGAGTAGCGAGGAGAGAGGTGGATCAGACGGGCAGCAGAATTAAGGATGGAGTGGAGGGGGGCGAGGGTGCTAGCTGGGAGGCCACAGAGAAGGATGTTGCAGTAGTCCAGGCGGGAGATGACGAGAGCGTGGACGAGCGTTTTTGTGGTGTCAGAGTTGAGGAATGGGCGGATGCGTGAAATATTTTTCAGGTGGAGGCGGCAGGCCGAGGTGAGGGTTTGGATATGCGGTTTGAAGGATAAGGAGGAGTCAAAGGTTATCCCAAGGCAGCGGACTTGTGGAGCTGGTGAGAGAGTGCAGCCATTAACAGTGATAGAGAGATCAGGTGGAGTGGGACGGTGGAAAGATGATGAGTTTGGTTTTATCTACATTTAGGGCCACATGTATGAATCCCGCCGGGTCGGGGCGCACCTTTCCGCCAGTTTTCCGGCGGAATCTGCGCCTGATTTATGTCGGGGCCGGGGCGCGCTCATACATAGCATGTAAAGTCCACCGCGCCTCGCCTGTGTTTTAGGCGCAGTGCGGGTCCGAGGCGCAGTGCGGGGCTGTGCCTATGATTCGGCGCCGGAGGTAGTGCGGTCATACATGCGGGGAAAAGTCCGCCGCGCCTGGCCAGTGTGTTAGGCGCAGTGCGGGGACTGAGGCGCAGAGCGGGGCTGCGCCTATGATTCGCCGCCGGAGGTAGCGCACTCATACATGCGGGGAAAAGTTCCCTGCGCCTCGCCAGTGTGTGTGGGGCACAGTGCGGGGACATGGGCGCAGTGCGGGACTTAGGCGCCGTGCGGGACTGCGCCGAAAAACAGTTCCGATGCGAGACAGGCTGGAACAGCGAGAAATCATTCCAGATGTCGGTGCGGAGTATGAATCAAAAATCGCCTTTATAAAGGCGTTCAACATTCTCAGGAAAAGAGCTGAAACCTAAAAAATAAAAAATACATAAAACAAAATCACTTTCCAATATCCGAAATCAAGAATTATGATATTGGAAATTGCCGGGAAATACAGTAATTCAAATTCTAAAAGCTATTCTGATTGGTCGACATAAACCGGCCAATCAGAATAGGAGCGACAGTGAACCATTAAAACCTATGGGGAAGGATTGACCAATTAGAATCCACGGCGGGATAATTCAAAAAAAGTAAAAAGACAGAAAAGAGCGATTGGTGAGCTAGGGGGGTTGGCTAGCTGGGCCAACAAATAGGAGGACAAAGACCCATTCTAGTCTATGGAAAATTTTTAGCCCAATCGAATCCATGGGGGAAAATTTCCAAAATCAGTAAAAAGACAAAAAGAGCTGGTGGTGGCTAGCGGGGCTTAGTTTTCCCACCCAAATAGAGCGCGAGTACTTTCCCATTATAGTTATGGAGAGATGGGGCACTAAAATCTGGCGTCAGCGCCGTTCGGCATGAAGTATTAATCAAAATTATTTTTATTAAATGTAAAAATTATAGTAAGGCGAACCCTTCTTTAAAAAAACATTTAAAAACCCCGAAAACGGTTTGTGCCGGGGGCCGGGCTACTGGGAATTGCAAAGAGCGAATTGCGGGAAATTTACAGTAATTAAAATTTGTTTAAGCTATTCTTTGGTCGGCAGAACCCAGCCATCAGAATAGTTGGGAAAAAGACCCATTTACCCCTTGGGAAAAGTTTGACCAATCAGAAATAGGGCGAAGTGGCCCATTTAAACCTATGAAGGTTTTAAACCCAACAGAATAGGAGTTAAAGGTGTTAAATAAATGTCTGGGGTTGTGAGACAGGGAGGATATGTGATGGTGAAGTAGTCGTTTGGCGGTAGTGAGTGCAGACTTAAATGCTTTGTAGTGATTGTTTTTGGGGTGAAGTGTCGGTGGAGCGGTTTTTTCCGTGGGTTCAGAAATTTTTGGGAGTTCGCCCAGTTGTTTAGTGGGGGGTGTGTGCCGGGTTGTCTTTTTGATGTTGCGGGTTCTATTGTGGGGTGGGGGAGCGATGAGTAAAGGGGGGGTTACAGGAAAGCTGGGTGATGTCATATTCCCAGAAATCAGAGTTAAAAAAAATGAGAAATGTTTTTCCTGTGTGGGGATGACAGCACATACATACACAAAATTTTTAATTTTTAATATTTATATTATATTATATTATATATTATAATTACACATACGGCCCACCCGGGGCCGGGGGGCCCGACCCCTTTTGGGGCCCGGGGCAGTGGTGCCCCCGGGGGCCCCGGGCCTCTCCTGCCGAACGCCGGCCCCCTGCATCCCGGCGCTCAGAGACAAGGGCCCGGGAGTCGGGGACAAATTTCCCCTGGCCCCTGGGGCCGAAACCGGTGTTGCGGGCAGAGCCCCGCTAGCGCTCCGTGTTACACATGGAGGTTTAAGGCATTAGGCCATGTGATTGTCCGGCAAAACCATCCTGCAAAAATTTTAAACCAAATATTTAGATCCCTCATTTTCCAGCATCTCTTTACTTTTCCCTTCTGTAAAAAATTTTTAGGGGGGGGAGAGCGGGTAAACCCAAAATTTAGGTAGTTTTCCAAAGGGGGTTGGGGCTGGGGGAGGATCCCCCTTGGGATATGAAAATAGGGCTGTGCCCTTAATTTTATTCCAGGTAGGTAGGAAAGCCCTAGGTGGAAAAATGGGTAGGCCCTTTTAGGTGGGTGGGACCCCCGCGGGAAAAGTGGTGGGCCACCCAGGTATTGGGGGTACCTAGCCACGGGTGGGTGATAAAAGCCCAGGTAGAAAAGCGGGCCCCCATTTTAGCGTCAGGGCTCCTTTTAGCCAGTCGGGGCCCCTTATCCCAGTCGGGCCCCTTTTTAGCAGTAGGGCCCCCTTTTACCCAGCGGGCCCCCTTATAGCCAGCCGACCCCCCATAGCCTTCGGGGCCCCCTTTTAACCACCCGGGTCCTTATAGCCGGGCGGGCCCCCCTTTTAGCACCCAGGGCCCTTATAGAGTCAGGGCCCCTTATACCCAGTCAGGGCCCCCTTATAGCCAGCCAGGGTTTCCCCTTATACCCAGGAGGGCCCCCTTTTAGAAGTCAGGGCCACCTTTTAGCCAGCCAGGGCTCCCTTTTAGCCAGCCAGGGCCCCCTTATAGCCAGCCAGGGCCCCCTTTTAGCCATCCAGGGCCTCCTTATAACCAGCCAGGGCCCCCCCTATAGCCAACCAGGGCCCCCTGGCGGTGTGGAACGGATGCAGAAGAAAAGGGAATAAGAACAACTCATGAGAGAAGGAAAATGATCATCAGATGGACGTCTCCGGTGAGCCCCTGATTTCAGGGGTTTTTTTATTTTATATGGATCAGTGCTGTATTATGTATGTGATGTGCCCCGGAGTTGTTGATGGATTTGTGGTCTAAATATGGCAGTATTGTAGGCTTCCCTGGTTTGGTGTTGACCACTATGGGGGCTTTATGGGGGTGTTGTGGTTAATTGACTGGTGTCTGACCACTTGTGGTTCTTATGGCGGTGTTGTGGTTATATCTGAGCTGGTGTCTGACCCTATGTGGTCCTATATGGTGGTGTTTAGGTTATACCGGGACGGTGCCTGATCCTATTGGTCCTATAGGGCAGTGTTGTAGTTTTTTACCTGGCTGGTGTCTGACATCTATGTGGTCTCTTATACGGTATTGTAGGTTATACTGATGGTGTTGCCTATGTGGTCTTATATGGTGGTGTTGTAGGTTTACCTGGCGGTGTTGCCCCTTGTGGTTCTTTTGGCAGTGTTGTAGGTTATTTTGATGGTGTTAAACCTCTATTGGTTTCTATATGGCAGTGTTGTAGTTTTTACCTGAGCTGGTGCCTGACCCCTAGTGGTCTCTATATGGCAGTTTGTTTTTATCCCTGAGTGGTGTCAGCCTCTTGTGGTCCCCAAATGGGGGTGTTTATTTAAACCTGGGGGTTTGTCTGACCTTTCTGGTTCCTTATGGCGGTGTGTAGGTTATATCGGGAGGATAGTGGCGCATACTGTGTCCTGACCCAAAAGTGAGGTAACACCTGACCCGAGATAGGATTTTACACTTTTATTTTCTTGTGGTGTTTATTTTAGAAGGTGGTAAAGGCGCCAAGGTAAACGTGGAGGGGGATATGTTGGGGTGGTGGGTGATATAGATGGAGTACTTAGACAGTGTTATAATATTATGACGGGACGAAGTAAGACGACAGATTGGTACTCACTTGGTTTTGTGTATACACCATCAAAATTTTGTTTTGCACACTGTATTATGTGGTAAAATGGATGTTTATGTCCGAAAGGCGGTAATATTTTCTTTTAATAGGGGGGGCCCCCAAAATAACTCCCCTTGGGGCCCGACTCCAGTCCGCATGTAATATATATTTATATTATATATATAATTTTATAATTAAAATATAAATAATTTCATTTTTTAATGTTTTACGATATAATAGGAAAGAGGAAAATGTTTTTTACTGTTAAAATGATTGGTGACTGTATACCACAGTCAACCCGGGAAAAGAAGTGGAGCGAGATGCAGGGGGCATGAGGTATACATGTTTGGAATGATGGTAAGGGGTGTAAAAGGCAGAGTTGTACAGTGCTAGAAGGATTAGGGGATGGGTGCGGAGAAGGCCAAGATCCTAACTGCAATGGACTCTGGGACTTGTAGGAAATAGCTGCAGGAGAACTACTGACACTACCACAACCAGGAAGTTTCATTGATCATATGATAGAAGAATAAGGAGGCAAAAGAAAAGAAACACATGGAATATCTTTACTTTTCCATATAAATGCTGTTTATAATATTCTATGGAATCATTAAACTCCCGGATAACCCCGTTAAGACAGTAAAATGTTGTTAGATAGAGATCTACACGGCCAACTTACTATAAAGTTAGTATCTGAAAATTCAGGCACTTTTACAATCAAAGGGTCTTAATAAATATAATTTTAACTGACATTTTATTTGAAAAAGTATATTTTAAAATTTGGGAGTACCCTTAAGGATTTTACTCATTGCTTAATTGGAACAGATTGACTGATAACAAGAATATACAATTTACCTAACCTTTTATGGTTTCTTATAAGCAATTTTTGGTGGAATTTAATTAGGAAAAATTACATAATTACACTAGTAATCTCATGGGAAATGTTCTGCATAAGGACACCATTAAAATATAAGAATCAATGAGATGTGGTGTAACCAAAGGAAGTTAATGGTTATCTTCTGTAAAATATGAAGACTGAAACAAAACAATTACTATCAAGTGACTGTCTGCACTGCTTAGCATTGCACATCTTAGCATTGTCTGTATGTTTTCTACACAGACTATCTCTATGATAGTTAAGAAAAATAAGCGGGCTGTTTTCTATATGACCAAAAAAAAACAAAAAAACACCCCTTTTCAGCAATTGGGTGAAAGTCTCAAGAGCCCAACTGTTTAAAGTTACCTGACTGAGGGTATAGTCCCCCTTTTTGGGTGGATCTGGTCATAGAGTTTTGGTTAATGCTGTGTTGTGCTATTTACTAGTACTCTGATCCCATGTATTGGACCTTATAACCTAAAAAGGGGGGAAAACTGGGACCATGGCTCATGACAATGTCCATGAGTATGCAGAACAGAGTTTTTTTTTTAAAATGCTTTGGGGAAAATTTCTGAAATTGCTGATTGGCGTCGCAGTTGAAGAGCCTGACGTCAGACCAAAAAAAGAAGGGGACATTTTAATCGCCTCTCCAGTCCCAGCTGTTTATTTATGGGGCATAGTCACTTTGTTTTACTGGGGGGTTCTGGATATACAGTAGAGTTGACCATTGTGGCCTGTGAATGGATGCACCTTTGACATGAAGGATGAATGGGCACGGCTAGTGCTGGGATCACCGGGACAGCCGCAGTGACAGAACAAGAACATCCAGGAGTTTAATATTCTTCTTTACTTCATCAGCCCGATGGAATAACAAGCATTTTGTGGCATCAAAATGCAGTAACTATTGTGTGTTTCTATTAGGTTTCACGTGACGGCAAAGGGTTGGCTCTTTCAACACCTTGTACTTATGTGAACAGTCTTGGATATCCCCTCAAAAGAATATTGGAAAATTCCTGTGGTGTGAATGTAATTGCCAGGATCTGTATTTTATAGAGATGGGCCGTAATAGGATGGGCTAGGTGGGTTGAAAAAGAAAAATTTTTTTTGTAATTGCTGTTATGCGTGTGCTTTTTCTGTTTTTTTAAGGGGTCCAGAGGGTCCGTATCTCCCAAAAGTGAGTACCCCTCACATTGTAAATATTGTATTATTATTTTAAAGGGCAACATTGAAAAAATGTACTTTGATACATGTAAGAGTCAGTGCAGCTTGTATAACAGTGTAAATTTGGTGTGCCTAAAATAATCAACACACAGCCCTCAAGTCGAAAGTAAATACAACCCAATTTTCCCAAAAAAATTGGGAACTAAACAAATTTAAAAATAAAAACTCAAAGCAATGATTGTGGAGGGGCCAACATTAATATTATATTAGAAAGAAATGTGACAGATAAAAGTTTAATCTGAGTAATGTAACATTTTAAAAAGGGAAAAATTGTTGATTCAAAAATTTTACATGTCTAAATGTTTAAAAAATTGGGACAAGTAGCAAAAGTGGCGGAAAAATTCCTTGAGATATAACGAAAGTGGAAGACCCAAACAACATTAAATTGATGAAATTGACAAATGATTGAATATAAAAGAGTAATAGGTGTCGTGTTTTCTCTGAAGCCAAGATGGTAAAGGGTCACCAATTCCACCTTGTTGGCAGAAAGTTTGTGAGCAAAACCAGGATGGTGTTTTCCCAGCATAAAATAGCAAAAACTTTAAAGTTATATCATCAACATACTAACTTTTCAAAGATTCAGAGAAATTTGGAAAAAATGCTGTGGTAAGGGTCAAGGCCGTAAAATTACTGGATGCTGTGATTCCGGGCCTTAAATCATGACCCCAAAAGGAATTTCCCCTGTCAAGGAAAAAACAGAAAGGGCCAGGAATCCCCCCAGAAAGTTTTTCAGGAATTTCAATCCACCCTGCCTCCGCCGTTGAACTGAAACTCTACAGTGCAAAAAGGAAAACATTTCTAAGCAAGCTCCACAAGTCAGCCTTTGCATGGGCCAGGGGTCTTTTAAAATGGAGTGTGGCAAAATGGAAAACTGTTCTGTGGTCAGATGAGTCACGATTTGAAGTTCTTTATGGAACAGTGGGACGCCATGTCATCCGGACCAGAGAGGACAAGGACAACCCAAGTTGTTATCAATGCTCCGTTCAGAACCCTTCATCACTGATGGTATGGGGTTACTTGTGGCATGGGCAGCTTGCATGTCTGGAAAGGCACCATTAATGCAGAGAGCTATGTTCAGGTTCTAGAACAACATATGCTCCCATCTAGACGTCATCTCTTTCAGGGAAGACCCTGCATTTTTCAACAAGATAATGCCAGACCACATTCTGCAGCAATCACAACATCATGGCTACGTAGGAGAAGGATCTGGGTACTGAAATGGCCGCCTGCAGTCCAGATCTTTCACCTATAGAGAACATTTGGCGCATCATAAAGAGGAAGGTGCGACAAAGAAGGCCCAAGACGATTGAACAGTTAGAGGCCTGTATTAGACATGAATGGGAGAGCATTCCTATTTCTAAACTTGAGAAACTGGTCTCCTCTGTCCCCAGACGTCTGTTGACTGTTGTAAGAAGAAGGGGGGATGCCACACAGTGGTAAAAACGGCATGGTCCCAACTTTTTTGGGATTTGTTGACGCCATGAAATTTTGAAACAACATATTTTTCACTTAAAATGATACATTCTCTCACTTTAGACTTTTGATCTGTGATTTGTGTTCTAATCTGCATATAATATTAGATGTTGGCACCTCCACATCATTGTATTCAGTTTTTATTCACAATTTGTTTAGTGTCCCAACTTTTTTGGAATTGAGGTTGTACATCCCTAAGTGAAAATGCACAAATTGTGTTCAAGGTGTCAATATTTTGTGTGACCACCATTATTTTCCAGCACTGACTTAACTCTCTTTTGCATTGAGTTCACTAGAGCTTCACAGGTTGAGACTTCAACTCCTCCATGACGACATCACATTTCGATTTGAGGATGCCCCACAGATACTTAATAGGGTTTAGGTCTGGAGACTTGCTTGGCCAGTCCAGCACCTTTACCCTCAGTTCCTTTAGCAAGGCAGTGGTCATCTTGGAGGTGTGTTTGGGGTCGTTATCATGTTGGAATAATGCCATGCGGCCTAGTTTCCAAATGGGGGGAATCATGCTCTGTTTCAGTATGTCACAGTACATGGTTCCCCCAATGAACTGTAGCTCTCCACAGCTGGCAGCACTCATGCAGCCTTAAACCATGACACTACTACCACCTTGCTTGACTGTAGGCAAGACACACTTGTCTTTGTACTCCTCACTTTGACACACGCTTGACACCATCTGAACCAAATAAGTTTATATCTTGGTTTCATCAGACCACAGGACATGGTTCTAGTAATTTATCTCTTTGGTCTGCTTATCTTCAGCAAACTGTTTGTGGCTTTGTTGTGCATCATCTTTAGAAGAGGCTTCCTTCTCGGACAACAGCCATGCAGACCATTTTGATGCAGTGTGAGGCATATGGTCTGAGCACTGAGAGGCCGATCCCCACCCCTGTAATCTCTGCAGCAATACTATAAGCACTTATATGTCTATTTTGAAAAGACAATCTCTGGCTATGATGTTGAACACGTGCACTCAACTTCTCTGGTTGACCATGGCAAGGCCTGTTCTGGCCTGTCTTGTTAATCTGCTGTATGAGCTTGACCACTAAGCTGCAGCTCAGTTTCAGGGTGTTGGCAATCTTCTAATAGCTTAGGCCATATTTATGTTGAGCAAAAAATCCTTTTTTCAGATCCTCAGACAGTTCTTTGGCATGAGGTGCCATGTTCAAATTCCAGTGACCAGTATGAGAGAGTCTGAGAGCAATAACACCAAATTCAACACAGCTGCTCCCCATTCACACTTGTGACCATGTAACACTGACAAGTCACAGGAAACCATAAGGGGAAAATCACAACTTGGGCACAATTTGTCTATTTTCACTTAAAAGTGTGCTGACTTTTGTTGCCAGCAGTTTAAACAATGATGGCTGTGTATAATTATTTTTACGGCACACCAAATTTACACTGTTATCCAAGCTGTTCACTGACTACTTTACATTGTATCAAAGTGTCATAGTTCAGTGTTGTCCCATGAAAAGATATAATACAATATTTTCCAAAAATGTGAGAAGTGTATTCATTTTTGTGAGATACTGTACCTTAGGCAAACTTTACTAGTGGAATGATAAAAAGGCTGATATTTTGCACGCACTTTTTCTTTGTATTAAAACTAAGCAGCCATACACTTTTCTGACATTTCCTCAAACTTCTTTATGGTAATCATTTATTTTCATTCCAGAATACCTATTTCCATACTTCGAAAAATCAAAGCTTAAAGCAGAACACCATTTATCACGCAACTTTACCTTGTTGACACAAGATGATATTAACGTTTGAGAACTGGAAACAAAATACTAAATATCATTCTTTATGTCATGTTTTTAATTTACATGGGATGTTATCATATCCCATCTATCATCCTTGTCATATCCCACCTACCACCATCATCATTTTACACCTAGCAGACTGTAGCATCCTTCTCTCTGACCGTCTCTTTAACACCCTTGAATTCCTCTAATCCATCCTCATCTCTGTTGTCCACTCAGTCCCATTTTAAACATCATTTCTCTACCACCTTAATTCTTTTCTATTGCTACTCAATGCCCAGCGAATGTAATTCAAAATACCAGCAATGACATACAATGTATGACAGGTCCTCGCTCTGCCCTCATCTATCAGTACATTCCTTCATGTGATCTTTGGACAGTGTAAGACAACCTTTTCTGCTCTCCTTTTTGTCAGTTCCTCACAGTATTATCTCTAAGATTTTTCCTGTGAATCTCATACACTCTAGATTTCACTACCCAAACAAATCAGAGAGAAAGAAAAGAAACCTGAATACCCACAATTTAAAAAAAAAAAATCTTACATTCTTCATTAAAGAGGTTGTCTCACTACATTGATTCATCTTACCTCAATCCTCTTTTCTTGCTTTCATTTTGAAATCAGAGGCGTGTTTACTGACATCTACTAGACTGCAGTAGAAACCAGGTCTGTAACTTTAGCAACCAGTGCTGACAGCCTATCGTGAGAGACTGAACAGGTCTGTAGCTATAGTGACCTGAGGAGCTGATGCAGCCCATACAAGAGGGGATATCTCAGAATAAGTAGGACACTGTTAATGGACATATATTACAAAGTAACTTGTTTTTGCAAGATCTATAACATAAATAGCAATCCTTATATTGAGACAACCCCATTAACGTTGCCTCCATTACATTTTGAGAAAGATGCTTTTACTGTAATCTTCTGACTCCTTCCACCTTTTCTCAGTGAATAGAAGTCTGCATGTGCAGGGCCCTTTCTGCTTTTATATCAGTCTTATCACGAAGTAAGCCAATGTTTATTCCACATTCTTGTTTTCATTATGTGTTCTTACAGTGGGTTGCAAACAGGGCCAGGACGATGGGTAGGCGAAGGTAGGCGACCGCCTATGGTGCCAAGTCATCCCAGGCAGAAAAGGGGGCGCAAGGAGGCATGGAGTGGGATGAATTTTCCATTTAGGGGGTGCTTTGTGCCTTATTCGCCTAGGGCACCAGAATATCTCATCCCAGCCCTGGTTGCAAAAGTATTCATACCCATTTGAACTATTCCATATTTTCAAACCTAAAATTATTTTATTGATTTATGTGATAGAGCAACACAAAGTAATGAGTATTTGTGAAGTGTAAAAAAAAGGATACAAGCTTATCCAGAGTTTTGTAAATTACAAAACTGAAAAGTGTGGCATACATATGTATTCAGCCCTCTGTATTTTAATACCTCTAAATAAAATTCAGTGTGACCAATTGCTTGTCACCTAATAAGTAAATAGAGTACATTGGTATGTTATGCATTCTCAATATAACTACATCTGTTTTGTAAAGGCATCAGAGGTTTGTTAGAGAACATTGGTGAACAAACAGCATCATGAAAACCAAGGAACACATGATACAGTTCATGAATAAAGTTGTGGCAAAGTGTACTGCAGTGTTAAGTTTAAAAAAAAATAGGCCATGCTCTGAACATCCCTTGGAGCACTGTTGAATTTATCATTCATAAATTGAAGAACTATGGCACAACTGCTAACCTACCAAGAGAAAACCCTCCTCCTAAACTGACAGCCCAGTCAAGGAGAGCACTAATGAGAGAAGCAGCCAAGAGGCCTGGGGTTAGTCTGGAGGAACTGCAGAAATGCACAGCTCAGGTGGAAGAATCTGTCCACAGGATATCTATTAGTTGTGTTCTTCACAAATCTGGCATTTATGGAAGATTGGTAAGAAGAAAGTTATTTTTTAAAGAAAGCCATAAGAAGTCCTGTTTGCAGTTTGCAAAAAACTATGTAGATGACACAGCAAGCATGTGGGAGAAGGTGTTCTGTTCAGAGCAGACCCATATTGAATTTTATGGCTTTAATGCCAAACGCTATTTGTAGAGGAAAGCCATGACTGCACATCAGTTTGAACACACGATCCTCACCATGAAACATGCTGGAGGCAGCATCATGCTGGGGTGAGGCTTTGATTCAGCAGGGAATGGAAAACTGGTCAAAGTTAAAGGGGTTTTGCCAAGAAGTGACTTCCTTACCTCTTAATCTGCTCAGAAGAGACTATAAACAAAGCACAAAGCCTCACAGGGGGAGAGAGGGGGGCTAAGAACACAGCCTGGAAGCAGGGAGCGTGTGCAATGTTCACCGAAATAATTACATTACAACCAGTGGATTCTATATACAAAAGACACAGGGCTGATTCACTGCTTTTTCTCCACAGTCCCTCGCCAGAACTTTCATGTTCCCTGTCATCAGATAAGAAGTGCAGACAACGCAAGCACGACCAGAACAGCTCCTGTCAGCTGCTGGTCATGTCTAATGTAAACTTTTAAGTAACTAAGGGCATGTAAGGAAGGCTGTAACTCTCAGAGGCTTCACTTGTATTTAGAAAAGTGATTAAATACCCATTTTGGAGGATCCCACGTCAACATTACATCGTGGCAAAACCCCTTTAATGGGAAAATGGATAAAGCTAAATGCAGCGCAATCCTGGAAAAAACCTGTTAGAGACTGCAAAAGACTTGATACTGGGGCATAGCTTCATCTTCCAGCAGGACAACGACCCTAAACATACAGCCAAAGCTAAAAAGGAATGGTTAAAATCAAAGCATATTTATGTGTTAAAATGACCCAGAACTAAATCCAATAGAGAATCTGTGGCATGACTTATAAATTACTGTTCACAAACATTCGCCAACCAATCTGACTGAGCTAGAGCTATTTTGCAAAGAAGAATGGGCAAAAATTCCAGCCTCTAGATTTGCAAAGCTGGTAGAGACATCCCCCAACAGACTGCACCTGTCATTGTAGTTGAAGGTGGTTCTACAAAGTATTGACTCAGAAGGGCTGAAAGATACGTTGAACATCATTTTTTGTTTATAGTTATAACCACCTTTTCTTTAATGAACTTAAGATTCTTAGTAAGAATGTTAATCTAACTGTATAACCCTAGTTTATTTATTTTACATGTGAATAAAAATAAAACCAAAAGCTCTTAAAGCATAGTGCCCGTACAAATGCAGGCTTCAAAGAGCTCGTGTACTATTTTTCTGCAAATCTTTTTTTCTTTAAAGCTTAGTTGTTTGTGCTGCAGACCTCTCCTTCATCCTAATTTACTTTCACTGCCTTCCATACTACCAATACTGTGGTACTGCATCTCAGTCACGGTCACTGATTCTAAGCCTGCTAATTCATGTAACACTTGATTCTCCTCTTCCTATCTTCCGTAAGTTCATTGTAATAAACTGATTCTTCAGTGCAGAGGCTGCGCTAACCAAATTAGACTTGGTTCACATCTGCGTTGGAGGTTCTGTTTGGAACCTCCATTGCAAAGGTGAAGCTGGACCCGTTTACTGCGGACGCCAATGGCACCCAATGGACCCCATTCACTACAATTGGATCCATTAAGTGTCCGCTGCAGTATCTGGCATTTTAGCAGAAAAAATAGTGCAGCATGCTCTGCCACTTTTTTGTCACTCCTAATGGAATCTGTGACAGACTCTCTAACATAGATATGAACCAGGCCATACCTAATTATAAACTAGCAAATAATCAGTAATCTTCTACTTCCCTGTTTGGTTGAGATACTAATAGCTTTATCTGTCTGAGTAACCTATTTATTGATCTACTTCACTTATTCACTCTCTCTGTGTATCTGCTCCTGCATATGATAGCAGGGAATAAGTATAGTTCTCCAGTAATTCAACTATTGTCTTGCTATGTCCCAAATTAAAATGAATGGAAAGTGCAATTTACAAATAAATGAAGGACATATTATGCTAAATTTTCAATTCTAGATTAGGAAATTAAATTCATATATTGAAATTTTGATCCTGAGATATTTTTATGCAGATCACAGGAGATTCCCTAATCTAGTATTTCAAGTTATAAAAAACAATTTCCAAAATAACTGCAAACATGCTACTTGCATGTTGCTTGCATGTGTCCCTCTTACCCTTCCTCCTAAATTAACATATCCAAGATGTGTATTGTTAAAATGACTAGCTTTGTAAAATGATTTATATGAAACTCTGTCGGGAGATATATATTCCACAAATTTTTCTCTAGACTCTCATAATACAGATTCATACAGTACCAAAATATGCTAGGAATAATAATAATAATAATAATAATAGGCTGCAACAAACATATCAACCACAGGGTGGCCACACATAAACATACGTTTTATATATATAAATAAATATAATATATATATACATACGTATATATATATATATATATATATATATATATATTATATATATATATACACATATATATATATATACGTATGTATATATATATATATATTTATTTATATATATAAAACGTATGTTTATGTGTGGCCACCCTGTGGTTGATATGTTTGTTGCAGCCTATTATTTATTATTATTATTCCTAGCATATTTTGGTACTGTATGAATCTGTATTATGAGAGTCTAGAGACAAATTTGTGGAATGGTGGACACATCTGTACATTCACTAACAGCGCAATACGTTTGCTTGCTTGTATAAAACTTCTTTTACCCAACCATTAAACAGGATCCCTGCCCCCTATCTGCTCTAAGAGTGAACATGTATTTTAAGTAACAACGTCATGATAGGCGTCTGAAATAACACATTGATGAGATGTTAAATACTGTATCTTACTCCGGTCCTCGCTCTCTGCTGAGCCAGCTGATTAGGTTTATGTAAGGACGGTTTGAAGAAAAATTCTCCCATCTCTATAATTATGTAAAATAATCAGTAGGTGTTTTCAATTTGTCCAAATTCTGGCATCGCTGCTGGCAACGTCCCAGACAAACATTTTTTATTCATTTACAAAAGGCTTGGATAAAGACCAAAATGGCATTCACAGAGCTCGGGGAAGAAGTGCCTGGTGCCGAGTGAGGATTAATAGACCATTCGGCTCATGTAGAATTATGGCTCTGTGTCCCTGTGTTCTGACACATCTTCACAAAGTGACATTGAAGAGCCTTTATTTTGGACTTTCTTGATTTTTTTTTTATAATTGGCAGAGCATTTCATTGATATAGAGAAAATATGTAATTATGTTTATGGCACCAGCTATGAGCAGTGAAACGTCAATTAGCACATCTGTCCTCACAACACCCGACAATGAATCACTTCTCATTCTGTGACATATTCTGATCCATGCCGCTGTGCACCCATTAAAAAAATCTAAACTCCAATTCTGTTTCAAATCAAGGTCTTAACTTTTCAGAATTGTTTTGTGGTAGTAAAGTCAAATTCAGAAACAGGATATAAATAATGTAATACATATGAATGCTTTATCGCAGAACTGGGCTGAGGTTCTTTAAGCCTACTAGAGGAGATGACACTGAGGCCCACCCACCCTTATTGAACTCAATAATAAATTAGTACATTAGTTATTAGTAAATTTAACTTAATTTCTTAGGGCAACAATGATTCTGGGGGCCCATCCTCTATCTATAATGGACATGTGCATGGTCATTTCGAGGTACATTTTGTAAGTCCATTGTACATGAAGGTTTAATAGAATATAAGGCCGCAACCGGCAATTGATCACCCTACCAGTACGTGGCATCAGAACACTGAAAAAGGGCATAGGCAAGGAAAAATCCAGGGAACTGTGGGGGAGGAGGTAGTACAGGAAAGAGTTAAGAGAAAAGAGAGCGATAGTGAAAGTGGTCAGGTCCGCTGTTAGTAAGATATGTCAGGTAAACACCTCAGTATATCCTACATTGCAGGGGATTGGTTAATCCCAGTGCCTGGAGCACCGGGGGGTGCACCAAGAAATTGCAAGACAATGAGTAAACATAGAAGGTGACTCACATCTAACAAACGCACAGCCAAAGACAGTGTGTCACATCAGAGAGACAAAAGGCAGTTCCAAGAGAATACTTGTTGAGTTTTGAAAAACTAACTTATTCACCCTATCTGTTCACTTTGAAAAGAAGTTCAATAAACCTGTTCAAGTGACCCTGCTTGTGTTACTCTCAGCTCACTGGTATTACAAAATACACAGAAATTGGTTCCAAAATCAGATTCTGCTAAACCTATAGGACCTTGCTTTATAAGAGTTACATTACAGAGTAGGAGCTTGGGGCTACCTCTGGCACCCTTGTGGGCCAGCCGGACCCTAATAACAGATACTTTAAGGCTACTTATGCACAGGAAAGATTTATAACCGTTTTTTGAACAATGACAAACGGACTGTAACCATCCCCATAGACCTCAACAGAAAATCCGAGCTATAGTCTACACAGCTCGGATTTTCTGAGGTCAGATTTCAAAACAAACTGTTTTTCAAAAAATTCAGTGAGAGGGCTGAATCCAAAAAAAAAGTGTTAAATATTGTTTAAATACTGGTCGAATTCTAATTCAGAATCCGACCAGTATTTGCACTTTGCCATGTATACATAGCCTTAGAAGTACAGAAAATGGGAGTACCAAAGCCTGCTGACAGTACCCCTATCCCATCTAACTACCTTAATGACTCCTGTAATTTAAAGCTGTTCCCACAAGTTGTAATTCTGTTATAGCTTTCCTGCAATCCATTTGCAGTCAAAATTGCAGTACCTTGACAAACACCTAATGGACCCCATTAAGATAGGTGGATCAAACGGGATATATTTCTTACAGCTGTGATGATTTGAAGTCAAATGACAGAGAAATTCTGTATGCTATTACATCCTTGAAGAGGTGCTAGAGATTAGAAAATAACAAAGGGTTGCTATCTAAGGCTCTAGCAGTACAGTAGAAATTACTCTGCTTTTTCTGTACCAGCCTATACAGCAAGGCTAGCAAGTGGGAGACCAGAAAATATCCTATTGCAGGGGTGCACAACATGCGGCCTCCAGTGCCCCTGTGTGCGGTCCCCAGCCATAAGGTACAAACATGCTTTAACTATGTCCTTATACTTCAGAAAGTAATATTTCTCTTGATAGCAACATTCAATTGAAGGCACTGTGATGGTGTGGCAACTATATAACTGGCACTGTATTAGTGGCCACTGTGTTGCCAGCACTGTTTTGCTGGGCACAGTATGGTTGGCACTGTTATAGTGGGCACTTAGGGTGGGTACTAGAGAGCGGTCACGGTATTAGTGGGCACTGTTATAATAGGCACTGTTATGGTGGGCACTATATGGCTGGCACAGTTATAGTAGGCAGGGCTGTGGAGTCGGCAAGCCAAAGCCCCCGACTCCGACTCCTCAATTTCCCAAACCTCCGACTCCGACTCCCGACTCCAACTCCCGACTCCGACTCCCGACTCCGACTCCCGACTCCGACTCCTGACTCCGACTCCCGACTCCCGACTCCGACTCCTGACTCCGACTCCTGACTCCGACTCCTGACTCTCTCATACATGGCACATGTTTAAGTGATAACTTTACTGTAGTAAAATGGTAACATCTGGCTGTTTATAACCTTATAATGCAATAATCAAGCTATTTAGGTAGAACAGACACTGACAAGCAATGTTTTGATCTTTTGAACACTTGTGGGTAGAGTTGAAGAAAAAGGTGTATTTGTATCCAAGTATTCACCAACATTAGGAATGTGTAGAAGAGACCTGGGATCAGAGTTTGGTCAAGATATGCTTGAATCTGATTCAGAGCCCAGAAGAATTCAGGCAGTATTGAAAATAGAAAGGTGGATTTACCAAATACTGACAAAATAATAGAAATTAATATTTTGATTTTTAGTAGCAAAACAGTAACAATGCAGTTACAGGAAAGAATCTGCAGAACTAAGCAGATGCTAAATACTGGCAAATCAAATTTATGTATAAGATAGGTAAGATGACTGTATATAAAATTACAGTAGCCTCATGTACAAAGCTGTAGTGGATGGAGAGATATGGAGCCTGAAAGTCACAAATTCAAAACATTGTTACCATTTTGCTTGTCAGTGTAAAATATATTTATTGGATATGACTTTAGAACACCAAAAAATGGTAAATATGAAAAACACTGCAGGAACATTTGTGGAGTCTCTGAATTTGTTCTGAGAAATAGTATTGCCTCCATCCGATCCTGCATACATGACCTCACATCTGATCTCATTATTTCCAGGCTAGAGAACGGCCTCTCTACACTAACTTGGGTTGGGGGAAAGCGGTGACCACAGGGGCAACATCTCTAACAATGTCAGGGTATAAAGGAATTGCCTCAGCCACAGTCAGTTTTGATGAATAATTGAACTTTTCTACTTCTTTGAAAGCAGGTGAAACATTTTGCTGAAATTTGTTTGTCATGGGATCAGAATCTTTTCCCTGGGGCAGCGCTTTGCCTGCTCCATGTCATCAATTACACTCCTCATGTGATGAGGCTGAAGATATGGGAGCAATAGCACTGGCCGGACCCAATGCCTCTTGCTCTTTGCATCAAACTAACTTGACCAACTTATTATATATTTTGGGAGTCGGAGTCGGTCCCTTTTATGACGACTCCGACTCCTGCAAAATAGGCACCGACTCCGATTCCACGACTCCAACTCCGACTCCACAGCCCTGAAGTAGGCATTGTTAACTTTAATGAGCAATCCAATAAAAACTGTTTTTGTATTATTTTTGGACTTTTTCCTCATAGGAGTTTTAATTCTGACACAATCATGGCAGATCTTCCAGATATACCACAAAAGTGTCTAATAGGTTCAAGACTCCAAATAGGATGCAATGATCTGGAGAGGAGGCTATATATGTGTGTTATCTCTATATATAGTTGTGAAACAGCCACTTCTATAACCCCCTCAAAACTACCATAAAAACAGGCACCTCTTATTCTCTTTCTGGAGCATTGAGCAGGGGCCTCCTATTTGGATCTCTGGCAGTCCCTAAAGTGGAACCAAGAGCTATCAGCTATTTCAGGTACAATTGTAGTGCCATAAAGGTCTCATAAAGGTCTCAGACAGGGAACACCCCTCTCCTCTGGGAAGGGGACAATATGACAGTGTGGCCCTTGGACCAGAAAATGTTATGCACCCCTGGCCTTTTGTGTGTTTTCTAGTGGCTATTGAGAAGACTATAATATTTTAAAAATAAAAAACAGCACCAAAAATTAAAAAAAGTTTAAATAAAAAACCTGATTAATATAATATGCCTTCTCCTAATGATATTTTGCCTTTAAATGCTTTTTGCATTTTGTCATAATATCATAAGACTCAATATCCAACAAACTAAAATGTGAGAATAGAAGTGATGGAAGTGAAAATAAGCATCTGATGTGTAATTTTCAGAATTATTTCAATTTAAATATTTTAACCAACAGGTAAAATTAGAAAGAAAGTAAACAAGCAACAAAATATCACTTAAAAATACACTGATCAGCCATAACTGACAACTGAAGTTTATATATTGCACTAAAGGGTGAAATACTGTAATATTAGATAATGCCCAAATAGGTCATTACTAAAGTTGATATATTTGGTGCAAGACAAATGGGAAAGAGTAAGGATTTGAGTAACTATGACAAACCTGTTGTCATGGATGGCACCCTAGCAGGTGGGACGGGCTGCGGGCGCATCCATCCGTCTGCCCGCTCACCTGCGCTGGGAGTGAGTAGCGCCGCGGTCCGTGGGTGCACTCGCTTCCCGTACTCACCTGTACTCAGCCTTTAGAGAAAGCATTCCTTGTGCCTTGTCTGTGTTCTCCGTGTACCGTACCGTTCTGCATCCGTCCCTCGACCACGAACCTCTGCCACCTGTCCTGACCTACTGCCTGTCCCTGACTACATCTACGCCTCATGATTCTGTACCATGCACTACCTTGGCTGCCGCTGCAAACAAGTCACGCCGGGGGAGGCGACCTGGTAGTTTCCCGCCGCAGCAAGTCCATCCCGCTTTGCGGCGGGCTCTGGTGAAAACCGGGTTCTACTTAGACTCTGCTCCCTGGCGTGGCTTACACCATCGCTTGCAGTGGTCCAGCGGATTCACTACCATCAACCGTGACACCTGCACAACAATGCGGGACGTGGGGATTAGACCGCCTGGGAATGCCCTCGGATTTCCCCCAAACTGGATGACTCCTATTTTTAGGTTGGATTTACATGGGCCACACCACTTTATGGGAGATGCTTTGGCGGGCCATATGTTATACAGACTTGGACAAGAGCCAATTTATGATGGCTAAAAATCTGGGGCAGAGAATCTGTGGGATGTTCCCACATACAGTTCTTAGTATTTGGCAAATCTGGTCCAAGGAAGGGCAGCTAGGCAACTAGAGATTTAGAGGCAAGGACATGGGCACTCAAAGTTTACTGATGCATGTGTTTAGTAAATGCTAGTTTGTCTAGTCTGATCTCCAGGGGCGTAACTAGAAGTCATAGGGTCCCACCACCAATGCACAATACACGCACAGAGCAGCATAAGTAGTAATAATTAAAGGTATGAATAATACCGTTATATATCAGAAAACCCACCTAGTAGAGCTGGAGAGCAGAAAGCCACAAACTACTTGTTCTCTACAGAAAGAAACAATGTTCTTGTATCTGAGTGGGGCCCCCTCAACCTCTTGGACCCATAGGGGCCGTTATATCTGCTATGGCTATAGTCACGCCCCTGCTGATCTCACAGAAGAGCTACTGTAATGTAAATTACTGAATAAAGTAATGCTGGTAATAACAGAATGGTGTCAGAATACCCAGGGCATCACCGCATCCTGTGTATGGGGCTGTGAAGACAAGTTTCCCTATACTGAATAATGTCCACTACCAAAAGCATAAAAAATGGAGATGTGAGCAATATGTATGGGTTGTGAAGTAATGGAAGAAGGTGGCCTGGTTTGGTTAGTCAGGTTTTCTTTCACATTATGTTAATGGCTTGGTGCATCTGTGTCATTTACCTGGGGACAAAATGGTACCAAGATGCACTATGAAAATACTATGCTCTATGGAAACTTGCCATCAACCTAAACATTGTTACAGATCAAAGATATATCTTCAGGAAAATAGAATTTGATCATTTTCACTTTATCTTCATCAAAAATTCTTTCCCCTTCTGACAGATACAACATCCTGTACCTAACCTCCCCACCCCGTATATCGTCATGTGGCTGTTAGTAGTAAAAGATAGTTCAGGAAGGTTTTCAGTTTTTTTTTTATTTACAATAGACTATATCCTGGTTCATTTTTTGTGTGACATGTTTGCAATTTTTTTATGCATTTGGGTGAAGAAAGAATATACTTGCTTAAAAACAAAAACAAAAAAAAACATTTCCAGAAGTAGCAGAAGCTCCATTAACCTGTACTAGTCAAAAAAGGGTTTACCATTAACAGATATTAATCATGGCCACCAGTTACATAGATAAGTGTCACAGAGGTCTTTCGCTTAATACACAATCAGCAGAGCAAGCGTAGATATGGGGTAACAGCACCAACAAAATGTATTGCTTTAGAAGGAGGAACACGTTGGACATTAAACCAGGGGTGCCAATTGGGCAATATGGGCAGCACTCTTGTCTTGGGCCCTAATCAAAAAATAGGAACTATTAAACGGTTAAAGGGGTTGTCTCACTACATTGATTCATCTTACCTCAGTCCTGTTTTCTTGGTTTCACCTTGAATTCAGGGGCATGTTTACTGGCTTCTACTAGGCTGCAGTAGAAGCCAGGTCTGTAGCTATAGCGACCAGTACTGGTAGCCTATCAGGAGAGATCGAATAGGTCTGGAGCTAAAGTGACCTGGGGAGCTGATGCAGTCCATACAAGAGGGGATATCTCAGAATAGGTAGGACACTGTTAATGGACATATATTGCAAAGTGACTTGTTTTTGCAAGATCTTTAACATAAAAAGCAATCCTTGTAGTGAGACAACCCCTTTAATAGCTGACTGATGGCAGCCCTGCATTAAACAGTTCCAGCCCAAATCTTCTGATATTTCTCTAAGATGCTAGCCACAACTCATTTCCTTAGTCTAATAAGGTCCACACATAGGACTCTAGTCAAACAGCTTCTTACTCCAATACAGTCCCCAGGCAAGTCTATAGTCCAAATCTTCTTATAGCAGTTCTTATAAGTGCTGGCTGCAACTCAGCTCCTCATTCTCATGGCCCTTATTTCTGGGTGCAACACAGATCCTGCTTCTTCCACCTTGACATCACACAGACACAACTTCAAATAGCAACTACTACTACAACCCCCCTTTACACACACACACACACACACACAGACACACACACACACACACACACACACACACACACACACACACACACACACACACACACACACACACACACACACACACACACACACACACACACACACACACACACACACACACACACACACACAGACACACACAGACACAGACACACACACACACACAGACAGACACACACACACACACACACACACACACACACAG
The DNA here is from genome assembly GCA_025379985.1 of Phyllomedusa bahiana. Taxonomy (NCBI): domain Eukaryota; kingdom Metazoa; phylum Chordata; class Amphibia; order Anura; family Hylidae; genus Phyllomedusa; species Phyllomedusa bahiana. Next base: position 41,064 of record JAODAL010012460.1, on the reverse strand, counting down.
ACACACACACACACACAGACAGACACAGACAGACACACACAGACACACACAGACACACAGACACACACACACACACACACACACACACACACACACACACACACACACACACACACTAGATTAACCTATGTCAGTCTTTAGTGCCTCCACACCCAGGCAAACAAAGCAAGGTCACCACAGGGGGCATCTTACAATCCAGTCAGGTATATCATAGACAACAGTAAGCTGCATTAAGAAACTCAAACCTCCTCCACTCCTGTGTGGCCATCCAGTCTGACGCAAACACAACCCACAGTGCAGACTTCCTTACTAGAAAACAGGTCAAGATGTATACATTGTAAGGAAATATCCTTAGAAGACTCTAATCTACCAAGATGTGCCATGAAAATGATCTATTAAAACATTTGAAAGCAAGTAGATAGTTTCAGAGACTTCATTTATTCAGAATGGACAATATAATATATACACATTGACACTACAACACTGTTTGTGGGGGTCCCACCGCCTACAGACATATTGAAGTAGACGCATTTTATAAAATTAGATTAGATTGGAATGTTAAAGGGGTTGTCTGTTTTTTTCTTTCATTAATTGAAGGCACTACTGTCCTGAAAAACTAGAAGACTCATATTCACCTTTCTCCTCATCTCCATTGCTACTCCTATTGTACATCTGTGAGTCATCTCTCTCCGGTCTTCGGTTTACTTCCACTTGTGACAGTCACTGCTGCAGCCACTGCCCGGTTATGTGCCACTGTCTGACATCACTGTTTAGAGCTGTTCACTTTCGGATGGGGATATCAGGCAGTAGCACGTGAACTTTGCAGCTAAACAACAGCTGCAGTAGTGACGTTCCGACTGCTGCCGCCAAACTTAAACAGAAGACCAGAGAGACATGGCCCGAAAAGTCAGCGCTGAAATGGAAGTGAGGAAGGGTTTAGTATGAGTTGTTCTGTTCCTATTTTCTGTTCCTATTTTATATTCCTTTATACTTTGTTTTCTCGTAAGAGTTTTATGGTCTCAGTTTGGTTTCAGTTCCTGGTTTTGTAATAAACATTCAAAAATATTTTTTTAGGATACCCCTTGAACCTGGCTTTCTTTTTTAATTTACATCAGCAGTACAATTTTCCAAACTCTTGTATATGGGCTGTATGGTGTATTGTATAACAATTTTTGTAATGACCAAAAGTCAAGATAGCTATTAATAGCCACCTGTTTAAAATATGTGGATGTAATAAAATTCTCATTTTCATAAAACATCTAGGAATTCGATTCAGACCTCACTAAAATTGACTGGGACTATAAATGTCTCGTTGTTGGTATTTGGGAACAAATGTTTTGGACATACTCCACATCTCCTTTCCAAATTAGAAAGAAGTCATGGATGTAGCGTCTGTATAGAATAATATTCTTACTGTATAATCAGACAAAATAAACTGAGCTTGAAAGGTACCCATAAAAAGGTTTATGTATTGTGGTCCTGAGTTGCTGGCGGTATATTTATTGATTATAAACATAAACATATTCTTCAGAATAAACTCTATACAGTCCAGCAAAAATGCTTGAGCTGAACGGTGAGTTAACACCTTAAAAAAATATTTTCCTTCTATGGCTCTTAAAACACTCATTGAGAAAAAAAATAGCATTCTGAAAAACTATGCATGCAGCTAAGTCTCATTTAGGTATATAGATGATTATAGGTATAGTCTGATTAGACACTAGATCTTGCTGCAAGAAGGCATAAAAGTTCTTTCCCCGCTGCCTGCTAAAAAGGCTCTCAGAGGCTACCTTTGGGTAGTGTACCTTTTGTCGTGAGATCATTAACTGCTAGATATGCCTCTACAACACATTTGAAAACATTTTGCCCAGTTGGCAAGCTTGGGAACAGACACATCACTAAATTGAGATAAACAGGATGGGTGATATGATAAATGGCCTGCCATCTGTGAACAAGAGCGTAAAGCTCGAAACGCGTTAGTCGGTGCAGGAAGTATGCTGTGACAATTATTTGTGCATTGCTGTTATTTTAAGTTGTCTACAATAAAGCTGTGTTATTACCCATACCGGAGCCTGGAATCTGTTGCGGTGCAAGCCTCGTTGTGAGACAGTATCCGGATATCCTGTTTGGATTAGGGCCTGCCATCTAGGCCATTCTGATTAATCTTGTTGGAGGTGTTGGGCACAGTGGTTACATGAGGGCACGCACACATGGCAAACAGACTCCAGGTGGCAAAGACCAAACAATCCACCAGTAGGGAGGATTGTTTAATCTGTCAACAAGCACAAGCAGCTCCCAAAGTTTCCTTGACCATCATCCTGACAAAAGTAGCACCATTACATACCCTTATTTCTGCCCATACCATTTCCATGAGCTTTCCAGAAGAAAATTTTGTGTCAAATCGCCAATTATATATCCTGCCATTGAGAGCCAGTCATCATCTCCTTTATTTATAGCGATGTCATGAATAAGAAACCTAGACTGCAATGGACTGGAACCCTATACTCTTTTCCAAGTTCTGCTTGGCATTCAATGATGGTTGGGTTGAGGTATGAAGCCACATGGTGAGTGCTTCAATCCTGCCTTAACTGAGGAGTGACATACCACCCCAACTGCTGGTGTGATGATCTGGGGAGCCATTACATCACAGAGTTGGCAAACCCTGGCTTTCTTGTCTCCTTGGTTACCAACCACCACTGGGGGCTGTGAACTGTTCAAATAGCAGTATCGGGAACACACACGTACAAGCAAGCAGTGTGTTGGTGTCATTTCAGCGCCACTTGCCTGTACTGCCCATTTTTGAAGCAAAGAGTAGCAGGGTTGTGGCTAAAAACATGAGCTAATGCTGCATTACCGGCCACCACTGAAAGCGCACAGTGGTGGTCAGTAACCAAGAAGACAAGAGAACAAGCTAACGGTGTAGAAAAGGCTTGCATTCGGTAAAGCATACACATTTTTTAATAACATGCATGAGAGGCCATCAATATTAAAACTCCAGAAACCCCCTTTATGTTTTCCTTTTTTGCAAATAATTATGCTTAGCAAAATTTGATGACAGTCATGAACGATGCAGTAACAGAGTATAAATGAATTAACAGTGCTAAGCAAAGTTAGCAGCACTTTAACTACATTAATCGACCAATCCATTCTAAAGAGTATATTGACTTTGGCACCACAAGTAGAGCTGATAATTGTTTCATCATGGAATTCTACTGCAATCTTATTGTTAGGTTACTGTAGATGAATGAGCCCTTGTTCCTTGCAAATTTTTGGGAAAAGTGCCATTTTAGGATTCCTTTATTAATATTTATGTCCCAAAGCTTAATGAATAGCTCAACCCTCTGTGTTATTAACAGATTTGGTGTTGGGCTAAACCAGTGAGCAGAGTCTAAGGATTATAGAGTTCCTCGCCCCTGACCCCCACAAGGAGATGTAAACTTTCCTACATAGGAACCCCGAGCACTAGTAGTCTCCTACTATGGCTGGCTTGAAGTCTAAGACAAGGTACAAGACAAAAGAATTTATAGCCAGAAAGACAATGGTCAGGGCCTGCATCATGCTTGCAAAATGAGGATCAGGGAGAAAGTCAGAGCAGAAGTATGAGGTGAGGAATAAGCCAAGTCGTTAACAGTATAGCATGTAGATGCACATTTGCTCTCTGATGGACCTAAGGGTGTTTTCACACGCACCTGCATTTTTGACGCCTCTTTCAGATGCGTTTTTTTGTGCAGAAAGGCACAGCAATTAGTGCTGTACATTTCTGCACAAAAACACATCAAAAATGCACCAAAAACGCACTCTGTGAAAGCACCCTAATAGAGCCTACTGCTCAGGCACAGCAGTATGGGAGAGATGTCCTTCATAGCAGATCCTGGTGACATAATCACAAAGGCTTTCCAGCCCAGAGAGAACAGTCACAAAGCACACAACCTTTTTTTATCATTGCATTCTAAGAACCGCAACCTTTCAATTTTCTTGTCAAGCTAGCCGTATTAAGGCTTGTTTTACGAGACAAGTTGTGTTTTATTAATCTAGCCTTTTAGGGTACATAAAATGCACTGAAAAACTTCTATTATTTTTTTGTTTCGCGGGGTAGAAAAATGTATTTAGTTTTATTTTATGTGTTTAGTTTTTATAGGGTTTGCTGTGTGGCACAAATCATATATAAGCTTTATTCTGTTGTTCGATATGATTAGAGTAATCACAAATGTATATAGTTTCCTACATTTTACTAGGTTTGCATAATGAATACATAATTAAAAAATATATATATTCTTGTGCCTGACATCCATAATGTTAGAATTTTTTTCTCAGCAGAGCTGTATGAGAGCTTGTGTTAGGTGGGATGCGCTGTAGTTTTCATTGGTACCATTACATACAACTTTTTGATCACTTTTCATCTAGTTTTTTTGAAGGTTGGATGAAAAACAATGCAATTATGCTATTTCTTTTTTACATTTTTTCATGGTATTCACTGTGGAGGTTAAATAAGTTTTTACCATTTAAGTTGTTATGGATGCAGTGATGCTAGTTATGTTTTTGCTTTGTATGGTCTTATGCTTTTTTACATAATAAAGTATTCTGTAAAAGGAAAAAGGCGATTTTTGTGGGATTTTATTTTCTATATTTTATTAAACATTTTTTACTATATTTTTAGTCCCATTAGGGGACTTGACTGCTAGTACAATACACTACAATACTTCTATACTGTAGTGTATACGGTGCTTCTGGCAGGTCCTAATAGTTGTACAGAATGACCGACCTGAGGCCTTCATAAGATCTCCTGTTGCCATGAAACTGATTGGCAACCCACACAACTAAATAGGCCAGTAGTCTGACAAAGGGAATCCATCGTATCTAAAAAGTTAAAGGGGTTGTCTCACTACAAGGATTGCTTTTTACGTTAAAGAACTTGCAAAAACAAGTCGCTTTGCAATAAGTGTTTATTACTCCCTATTCTGAGATATCCCCTTTTGTATGACCTGCATCAGCTCCTCAGGTCACTATAGCTACAGAGCTGTTTAATCTCTCATGATAGGCTGCCAGCACTGGTTGCTATAGCTACAGACCTGGCTTCTACTGCAGCCTAGTAGTGGCCAGTAAACAAGCCCCTGAATTCAAAATGAAACCAAGAAAACAGGACTGAGGTAAGAGGAATCAATGTAGTGAAACAACCCCTTTAAACTGCCAGAATCTAAGTCATCTTTAATCTTGGCAGTTGCAGCTGCATGTATCAACCAGACTCCTCGTGCTGATTTCTCAAGTATCCACAGGGAAACAGTGGAAACTGCATATACATCCATGGGAGAGGCAGAAAGGTAGAAAGAAAGAGGCAAAAAGCAAGAGACAGAGTATTAGTGGCACGTACAGTACAATGGCATTTTGGGATTTAATAGGACAGTGCATGCTGAAATTCTGCTCCCCCTACAATGATTGTACTTCTGAGACTATTTAAAGCAGACGTGGGCATTGTACAGCCTGCGGTCCACATCTAGCTCTCTAACTAGCTGTGACCGCCCACGTGAGATTTCCCAACATTGCACGCAACTCAGTAGTTCCCGGCCCTGCTACCATCTTCCGACCGTTAAGGTGCCAAGTCGACACCGGTCGCTAAGCTATCAGCCTGGGACCTTGGTGATTGGCGGCGGTGGGGACTAACTGAAACTGCATCCTCTGGACGCACATACAGTTGTAGGCTTCTGCGGAGCAGAGAGCGAAGGCTCTCCGCTCTGCAGAGTACTCCGGTATGAGAGTGTCATCACACTGCCTGCATGGACTGATGATGTCACGCAGAAAGAAGACGGAGAACAGCGGGAGCTTCAGGGAGTGGAGGAAAGGTGAGTACTGTTAGTTTTTTATTTTTAATTAGCCCTCTCTACCTGCTGTGGGACATATAACCTGCCTATATACCTACTGGGGGACCTATAACCTGCCTATATACCTACTGGGAGACCTATAACCTACCTATATACCTACTGGGGGACCTACAACCTACATATATACCTGCTGGGGGACCTTTAACCTACCTACAATATATTCCAACTGGGGGACATATAACCTACCTATATACCTGCTGGGGGACCTATAACCTTCCTACATAACTGCTGGGGGAACCATAACTTGCCCATATACCTATTGAGGGACATATAACTTACTGGGGGACCCTGTTACCTATAATGAGGGACATATAACTTACTGCATTGTGAAGTCACTAACAGTCGTTAAACCGGTTGTTAAGGCCTCAAGTCGATTGATAAGAGCTTAGCAACCAATTCCAGGGTCTATAGTATATAGGTGTTGGGTAGAACTGAGTTGAATATACTATTCTGGCCCTCTAAAACCATTTCAATTTCTCATGTGGCCCCATGGGAAAATTAATTGCCCACCACTGATTTAAAGGATCCCTGATTCTACGATCATGCCTAATCTTTGATTGTGCATCTTACCGTGTACTATGATTTCTGGTATTGACTTCGACTTCTCTGCTGACCTTGCTACTTATCTGCTGACTGCCCTGATCTTCGGTCTCATCACTAAATTTGCTGGAACTCTGCCGGCCTCTACTCTTTGTGTGCTGGACCTATTATCTATTACTTGGTTCCACAATTGGATCTCAGTTGTCCATACAGGAGACTGGGTTAGGGGTAGCTATCTGGGAGTACTCTACAGCGAAGACCAAATTTATTTTAAGGTGGTCACCTTAGGCTCCTCAGTGTGGTCTTATGCCAAATCCTGCATGCAACCCGAAGCAATTAGCATCCATCACAGGTGAGCATTTAATTGCTATAAATTAGCTGTTGGTCTAATTCATTTCATTAACACTTATGAACAAGTTGTTATCTTATTGTTTCTTATTCCACGAAGCAATAGCTATAAAGACTTTCTTGTACTAACTGGCCCCCGAACTCCCTAGACTGGAACCCAAGGTGTTCGCTCTTTGGATCCTCCCCACACACACTCACAACATACCATGACTTTACTGAGTCGCTCCCTTCCTGTCTAGCTGTTGTCTTTGATTGATATTATTTGGTGGTCATAATAATTTGACCTGACTATGTAAAAAGTCAATTTATTTTCTCTTTTGATTGATTATATTATATGAGGAAAAACTTCAAATGAATCTGCAACCTCTGAGAATTAATCTAAGTAAAAAACATATTAAAATAACAGATGAAGAGGTTAATTTATATGTCACCACCAAATGTTTACGAAGGACAATAAAAGAAGATGTGAATGGAGTTGAACTTACTAAATTTTATGCAAAATACTGTATGCAAATAGCGAAGTGAGAAGAACAGTCTCATTAGAGGTTGTTAGCGTGCTTAATTATTTGAAGCTGCGTTGGTGGATCCCAGCTGTCAGTGTGAGATCTCATAGAGGGAAAGACTTCATACAGCAGATCACCATTTTGGAAGACAGTCTGCCTGAGTATGCAATAAGCTCGAGGACAAGAAAAAGAAATCTACAAGTTTTATCTGGAGTGTGAACTTAGTAGACTAAGCGCGACATGTATGAACTTGGCGCCGACACACCAGTTCTAAGAGTGCTTTAACACAGTGCGTTTTTGGTGCGTTTTTAATGCATTTTTTTGTGCAGGAAGGCACAGCAATTAATGTTGTAGATTGCTGCAAAAAAATCGCAGAAAAAATTGCCTTAAAATGCTTTTTTTTTTTACCGCAATTTTTGACGCATTTTTTGTCCAGCAATGTACAGTATTAATTGCTGTGCCTTCCTGCACAAAAAACACATTAAAAAAAGGCATCAAAAGCACACCAAAAATGCACTGTGGGAAAGCACCCTAAGTAGCTTTAGAGCATTGTAGAATGCGCCAGTATATATGAACCTGCTGTACTGTGGTTCATACATTTGGCACATCATAAGTGGATCGCAGGATAATGATGGTGCAAAGCCTAAATGTGTTGCATTGTAAGCACAATGGTTGGTATGCTAAAAAAGACTCTACAGAATTTCTGACAGCTCGGCCATGCTAACTAATGTTCATTATCAAATTATATACAGTTAAATAATTTAAAAATAAGATAAAATTATATAATCTAAAAAAAATTTAAAAAATGAAATAATATTAATTTAAAATTATATGTTATAAAATTTATAATAATTTAAATAATATAAAATTAGAAAACCAATACAGCATCTTTGATAAATCTCATTCTCAATCGGGTAGTTACGAAGTTATCATAGTATTATCAGTAATTACAAAAACATTATAGCAGGCTAGAACTAAAAGAAAAGCCATTAGAATTGCATGTCAGTGAATAAAACCTATGATAGGGATCTTGCTTGGTACACCACATTTCCCAGCAAGACCTGTGGTGTGCCAGCTATCAATGTATGTAGAATAAAGGCTGAGAGCAGCAAAATTAAATTTCAACATTGATCACCATCTGATTAAAATTAATTTCATTTAATGTAATAAAAACGAAAACTTAAAAAAAAATTGTATGAAATAAATGTTCCTAGGAAGTTTATAAAGCATGCAAAATCCTGACCTACTGGCCCATTTTAATGAAAGAAAATTAACAAACAATATAACAGTCTAAAATAAAGTATTACATAAGATTTTAATTCTAAAAAAAATATAAAAAGCAGATTTACATTTTATTATTAACATATTTAATTTTTCATTAGAAAATTAACTGATCCTAATCTGAAAGACCCCAACAAATTTGGAAGACGGGCGGATGAGGGGGATGTCAGTTCAGAAATATCAGTGTTGCAGCAAGACACTAGTCCTGTCTGCTTTAGTAAGGAGGGGAACAGGTGTACAGGGCAGGCTAGACATGTGCTGGTAGTCGGGGACTCCATTATTAGGGGAACAGAAAGGGAAATCTGTCACAAAGACCGGGATCATTAAACAGTATGTTGTTTACTTCAGACCCAAATTCAAAGAGTGCTTGAGTTCGACATATCATGGACCGGGTTGACAGATTACTAGGTGGAACTGGTGAGAATCCAGCTGTCATGGTTCACATTGGCACCAATGGCAAAGTAAGAGGTAGGTGGAGTATTCTTAAAAATGATTTCAGGGACTTAGGTCAAAGGCTCAAGGAAAGGACCTCCAAGGTAGTATTTTCAGAAATACTACCTGCACCACGGGCCACACCAGTGAGGCAGATTAGAGAGTCGAATAAGTGGCTCAAAAATTGATGTATGTAAGAGGGATTTAGGTTTTTGGAGAACTGAGCTGACTTCTGTCTTTGCTACAGACTCTATGCTAGGGATGCATGGGGAGAGTGCAGCTGTATTGGAGGACAAACTGGACAAGAAGTTGGAGGAACAAGCAGAACATGTCTTTATCTCTCTTTCAGACATCTCTATATTACAGACAGCCTGTACAGTAGATTTTAGTTAGCACTGTGTAATGCTTCATTTTGCCTGTGGTGGCACTGCAGGGAATTAAAATACTTGTTGAAAGTACAGTTGCATACTGGTGGTCCCAGCAGCAATACACCATATAATGATCTTATTTTTAGGGGCTTTTCTAAATAAAATGTAATGTACAAAGCGATAACCCATTATAGGTAACACTAGATACTATTTTTATAGAGCAGCTTTAATTTTAGTTTAAATTTTTCTTCCCTAAATGTCTCTTAGCATTATCTGCCCTACACAAATAATTCATCTTTCTCCTTCAAAAAAGTCTGTGTGTATATCATGCACAGCAAGGCATGAACACCAAGACCTCCCATTCAAGATCTGTAATGTAAACTTATATCTTTCCAGTCGACCTGCCATCGGGTGTTTCCTTATAGAAAGAGAGAGTGAACTTATTTTGAAGGAGGAATAGCTATCCTGGGTGTTGAGGTACCAGTAGTAGCCAGGTTTTGTATCTAACCCTTATAACCAATCATTATAGTAACTGTGTGCACTCCCCTTTAAGTTTATTGTTATCTCTTTTTAGATTTCACCATTGTTGTCATTGTGTTATTGCCAGGTGGTATTGTATGCTACCTGCTTAGTGTAAGTAATGGCTGGTGTGGGACAAATACTTATGATTTTATTATATGGGATTGATATCTTATAGGGCTAGAAGTTATTTAAAATGTATTAATGCCTAAAGTTTAAAACTGTGTAGATATTCTGCCAAGATTGTAAAATGTGATGTCCTGTTTGAGATTCTTATTAGGAAATGAACAACAGAAGATGTCATCAATGTGGGTATAAGGGGGAATATTTTAAGAGCACAATAAGGAGGGCATAGAATTATACCCCACTGCTAACTTCAATTATACGCCAGGGGAAAGGGTAAACCACACGCAGAGGGGTCTCTATCAAGGGCACAATCCATCTCAGAAACACTACCGGCCCCACTTCTTGAGCCTGGGATTTGGGTTAATTTTTCAGCAGGATAACGACCCTAAGCATAAAGCCAAAACTACACAGTCACAGTCCAGACCTAAATCCCATTTAGAATCTATGACAGGACTTCAAAATTGCTGTTAACAAATGTTCACCAACCAATCTGACTGAGCTAGAGCTATTTTGCAAAGAAAAATGGGCAAAAATTCTAACTTCTATCTGTGCAAAGCTGGTAGAGACATCCCCCAACAGACTGCAGCTGTCATTGCTGCTAAAAGTGGTCCTACAAAGTATTGTCTCACGAGGACTGAATACATATGCATGCCACACGTTTTATTTTTTTTATATGTAAGAGTTTGGAAAAGCACATATTTTCTTTATACTTCACAAATTCTTGCTACTTTCTGTTGCTCTATCACATAAAATATCAATAAATAACATTTAGGTTTGTGGCTGTAATGTTTAAATATGAGTTCAATAGGTTTGAATACTTTTGCAACCCACTGTAAGCCTGGTTATATCAGAAGGACATGATTGTTAGATCTTTTCTGAGGGAGGAGCAACTAACTAGGGAGGACAATGCCAGTGACTTGAATCATTAGGCCCCGTTCACAGGGTTATTTTCCGACGGATTGGGCCGTATTTCCCCGCCGGGTTTGGCTTCAATAGGGGCCAATCCGCGAGTCATTAACGGGGAATCCACTGCCCAAAAACGTGGAACCGTCGCTCCTCCCCCTCGGGAAATCCCCGCGGGGGAAAAGTGACATGCCATTTTTTTACGGCGCGGACCGCCGTAAACAATGATTTGTACTATGGAACCGTAGCGCGTTATTCAGGAGGCCAATCCGGTTTCAGACTTTTGGGCGCGGCAATAAAGGGAACAATCCTGTGACTTGAACACCCTTAGGGTGTTGAAGGGCCTTGTGAGCCACACCTAGTGGACAGTACTTTTTCAGGAACGAGTCATGAGTAACTCGTTGGGCAAAGGAAAGGAACCGCTGAAAAAAAAGACTGCAGAAACAATAGTAAAGGAGAGAGAAGGGAATGAGGCAGTTAAGAACAGTCGAAAATTCGAAAATTACTGAAAAGAGCAGGAATGACCCAAAAAGGTTGTCTGGAAGAGGATGAGTCGTAAAACTACAGAAAGGAACAAAGAGGATGGTTGCATGATAATAACCTGTCTGAGGAGGCAGGCAAATGAGAGAATGGATACCAAGTCACTTCCTCAGAGAGAGGCCACCAATAGGTACAAAAATGGAACTTGAGGAACTGACAAAAGCCAAAATGGATGCCTATACCAGTCACATTCTCAAACAAATATGTGAGCCCCACAAAACCTCAAGAATGGCAAAGGGAAGGTTGGGAATGGTTAGAAACAGCTGAAAAATGTTATGCTAAATTACAGATGAAATGGAGAGACATAAGGTATCCCACAAAAGTAAAAAATCAACATTAAGATAGTGGGTACAGCTTTTATAGACGGACTGCAAATACCTATAAGGGACGGAGTAACCAGAGCTAGACCAGAATGGTGCAGCATGGACCCAGAAGTTTTGTTACAAGTAATAAACGGTTTAGCATAAGACCAGGCAAGGAAGCCTAAGGGGATGTTGAGGGTTTAAAGCTCAAAAAGACAATCTACAGTTTGTCCAGACAGAGTTTGCCTTCCTAGGACACTGCTTGTCATTCAGTGCCAGACATCTGACCAGAAACAAAGTACAAAGTACAAAGCTAGAACAGATGAAGTGGTAAAACAGGCTGTGAATAAGCCTTGGGTTAAGGATCCTGCAAATGTACTTGTTGTATCCCTGATACACCTTGACACTCCAGATGTCCTTAAGATCCTTCAATACCAAACTCAGAAGGTTGAAAAGGGGGAGACGGAAAAACAGGGATTCAAATTAGACAAGGGTGGCAGGTGGAGCGCCAGAAATAAGCTCTGCCTCCTGTGGGTCCTCTTCCCAATGATGGTCCAAGCAGCCCCTGGATTGACGCACCAATCCAAGAATGCCATGTGTTCCCTAGTAGAACCCAATATTGGGTTGAAACCAACTTTAGTACTGCCGTAGCCAGGTGCTCTGAAGCCTGTATGATATGTGAAAAACACATTACAGGAAATGTAGTAAAGGTCTCCGAGAAACAAACCCCTCGACCGCTGCACCCATTCCAAAGAGTGCAAATTGAACATATACAACTTCCCAAGGTAGGAAATAAAAAAAAGTAAAAAACAAAAGCAGAACCACCAAAATTCAGAAAAAGGGTAATTTAATCTCTTAACTCAATAAATGCTACACTTTAACTCCTCCATGGAGTCATTTTTAAGCACTTTGAAACAAAGCATGTACTGTAGCATGTAGGAGTTGAAAGGTAGCATGTACTGACTTGGGTTATTAAATTATCCTTTAATTTATTTTTGGTGGTGCTGTTTTTTTTCCTTTTGTACTATGGAGGATTGAGGTTTTTATTTTTAAGCTTGCACGTGTTGATTGTTTTGTTTATATTTTGGCAGTGCTGTATTTGAAAAAAAAAAATTAGGGGGGTTTCCCCAAGGTAGGGATATAGGAATATGTCCTTGTTTGTGTAGACTTCTTTTCCGGGTGACTTCTTTTCAGATTGGTTTTATCGATTTGGATTACCAGAAATAACTGAAAGTGATAGAGGGACACACTTTACAACAGAGTTCAAGAGGGAAGTGACAAGTGCACTAGGCATAGAACAGACTTTTCATGTCCTCTACCACACTCAGAGCAGTGGCACGGTAGAATGATTAAATGGGACTTTAAAGCTGAAAATACAGAGAGCTATCGAAAAAACTGGAAGGCCAAATCCAGAGTGCCTTCCACTAACCTTGTTCTCAGTTAACTGCACACCTCACGGGAAGACAGGACTGTCTCCCTATGAGATCATGTTTGGAACTACTCCCAAGGCAGGGTTTTATTCCCCGCAGGTTTTACAAATGCAACACAGCAGTATGACAGGATATGTCCAGGCTTTGCATAAACACCTCAAAGCAGTGCATAAATAAGTCTTTATTTCCATTCCAGATCCAAGTTGAGACCTGAGCAGCCACAACCTCAAGCCAGATGACTGGGTGGTCCTTAACCGCTTAGGCCTGAAAAGTAGTTAATGACCAGAACATTTTTTTAGTTTTTGCCTCCTTGTGTTTCAACAGTTGTAACTTTTTTATTTTTTCAATGACTCAGTTGGATGAGGCCTCGTTTTATTTGGGACAAGTTGTTCTTTATGAGAGAATAGTTTAAGTTCACTTAGAAATTATTGCAGAATTTTTTTTTTAATTTACACCATTCACTTTCCACACTTAATAACTTGTTAGATTAATTCTAATTATGGTCGTGTGGATACCTAATATGTGTAGGGTTTTTTTATTGTGTGTAATGAAAGCACAATTATTTTTTATTAAATATTTATTTTTATTTTATTATTTATTTTTTTATAAATTTTTTTTACACTTTTTATATTTGTTACTTTTTTTTTTTTAATCCCATAAAGGGAGAACTGTTTTACATTTTTTTTTTTACTCTTACTAATATATTAGCATATTCATAAATGCTAATACATTCTAATCTGTGTCACCAATCACCCGACAGAGCAGGGAAACCCTTTGATTGAGCAGCGGTAACGCACCGCCGCACTCAAAGGGTTAAAGCACCTGGTTGCGGAGGTTTCCTTTGCTCCCAGTGCTCGCAGGAGCTGCGCTGGGATCAGGGCTGTGTAGTACAGCCCCGATCCCAGCGCAGTTGCGGCGCCGGGCTCAGCAAACTCTTAAGTCTGCAGCGACGCCAAAAGACGTCGCTGCAGACGAACGACCCGCACCGGCTATCGCCAAAAGAAGGTGCATGGTCGTTAAGGGGTTAAAAGACTGTGAGAAGGAGACTCGAGCCCCTTCCAAGTTCTGATGACAACAGCTAGAGGCAGACCTGGACAGATAAGGTCCAAGCCACTGCCCCAGCTCAGAATATCCACCGGGGGGGGGGCTGGTGATTCCCCCTGGTGGGTCCAGAGTTATGGCATATGTTGTCAACTATATCCGCATCTGTAGGACACACATACAGTTAAAGACTATGGTTGGGTACGGACGGAGTGATGTGCTCTTAGCCCTGCCGACCATTGGTGTAGCTACAGGGGTTGCAGCGGTCACACTTACGACCAGGTCCCTGAGCCAGGGAGGCTCCCTTCAACAGACAGCTCCATAACTGGATCACATAGACCCAGCAATCTCAGCCGCCACCTGCACCATGCAGGCAGAACAGCTAGGATCTTCCAAGCCCAGACATTCAGCCCCCTAGATGTCACGTTAAAGTGGTGCGATGTTATGTCATTGCACCGCCTGCTCTACTGCCTGTACTAGGCTATAAGCTAGAACTGTTTGTGCAGGGTTCACAGAAAAATGTCATGTGTACAGTACATGGTCCCTTAATCTAATATTCACTATTTTGCTCCATTCTCTGATCTGGCCTGCTTTCATTTGCCTATGTGTTTTTTATTCAGAGTTGAGAACTGCCAGACAACATACTGCAGTTATTTCCCTTTTCTAGCCTAAAGTGATAAAGTGTGCACCACAACCTGGTAGTTTGAGATTCACTGGCCACCTGGCAGAGCAGCTCCTCTGATCCAGAATGCTCACATTTCAGCTAAATCCATAACATTAACCCTGGGCATAAAAATCCTTAGACAGAGAAGTTAAAGCAAACAGCAAAAATATCTATCTATCTATCTATCTATCTATTTATTTAGTAACCCATTATGTTTACTTTGTGGACAACTGAGGGAAGTTGGGTCACCAAATGATTCTGCTGAAGCATAGAAATCATATTGTCAAACCTGTGGCCTCTTTTGGAAACGAAACATGAATGAATATTCATAGCAAACATGTTTGGATCCTTCAGAAGAGGAACAGAACAATACTTAGGACCTATGGAGTAAATTAAACTCCATGATTGCCTGTGATTGCATATGTATTCAGTCCGTGGGTGTCCCAGGCCGTAGTAAAGGGAAGCTGACAGGTAAGTATGGACCCTTTTTTAAGTCATTAGTATGGGGCTCCTGACTTTTCTGCCATTTGTACTGCCCAGAGATAGGATTAAAGCAACACCTCTCCTAGCTCAACATGCTCTACCACACAGAGAAAGGGTTATTTGAAGATGAATTTGTCAGGAAACTGTACATTTTAGAATCCCCATCTAATAGGTCTAATGATATGTACCACAAAGAAAACAAAAACAGTACAGAAATCTACACAGCTGTGTTGAAGCAGATTAACATAATTCAAAGAACTAATAGTAAAATATCCTAAAAGGTATTGGCAATAGGAAAATAATTGACTTTATTTTGGCTTTTCACATGCAGGATACTACAGAGTTAAATATATGCTGCAGAACTGTAATTCGCTCGGACATGAAGTTCTGAACATGCAGTCCTGCAACCCCTGAAGCTGCAAAGCCCATATATTCCAGATCAATCATGGCAGGACTGAGGAGATTTAAATGCATCATTTATACCCGGCTCAACTTTTAGAATACCTTGTAGAATCTATTACATGAAAGGTGTTAAGCGATTTGTATTTCTGTCACTGTCAGGCACAGACATTGGAGCCACAATAACTACATAAAGATATACAGTCTGCATAAAAAAGAAAAATAGGAAATATATACACATTCAGGTCACATTTTTATGACCACTAGCCAATATCCAGAGTAACCACCCTGTGCAGCAGAGACAGCAGAGTGACTGAGTAAGGTCCTTGTAGGTTGTCACAGGTATCTGGAGGCATGCTGACTGCAGTGCATCCACAGCTGCTGGAGAGTGTATGGGGGAGGATCCATAGAGTGAATACAATTAGGTTCAAGTATGGGGAATTAGAAGGCAAGGGTAATACTTAGAGGTCTTGTTCATGCTCTTCCAAACATTGTCAGGCATTTCTAGCCATTTGACATGTCCCACTGTCTTGCTGGAAGATGCCATCTGCCACAGTAAAGAAAATCATGATTGTGATCTGTAAGGATGGAGTTATACCCAAATTGAGTGCCTTCTACATGGATGAGTGGGCCCAGAGAATGCCACAGAAACATTCCCCAGACAAAAACTCTACTACCACCATATTGTGTTTTTACAGCAATGGTTGCAGGATGTTTCTCTCCCAACACCCTAACATCCATCTGTTCCAAGAAGCAGAAAACGTAACTTATTGGAGAAGGTAACCCTTAGTCAATCATCAGAGGTCCAATTCCAAAAGTCTATGGGTTTTCGGCCTAGGATATACAGCAGCTCAGGAGGCATGACACATCACTGTATCATGCCTCTGACTCACAAGACTGCTCAATGTGCGGTGCAGAGAGCTGATAACTATTGTCTCTCTGTTCCACCAATGAGAAGATGCAGCGGTCCGGGCCTGCACACCTAGTCCTGCCACTGATGAAGCTTGGGGCACACTGGGAGTTTCATCGACTCCCTGCTGGGCCAGTCCAAGCCTGCATTTGGTAGATCCCTAGTTCATTTTGAACTGAGCTGCTCCATTCCCCATTTGTGCACCTTCGTAGCCAACATTCACCTTTCACATTAAAGGGGTTTTCTCACCATGCAGTTACTGCCACAGCCAATTTTAGAATAACACAGGCTGGGGGAGGGTCTATAGCAGGGATTGATACATCTTTGCTGTTCCTAGCTACTCCTGTTGCACTGACGAGTGCAAGAGATTTATAAAGTGTATTACACCAGGCTGCAGAGGTCTAAAGAGTGTTTACTTAGGTAAATAAGAAGCTGTCAAAGTCCATTACTAGAGATAAAACTTTTCAGGAGTTGACTCACCATGGTTGGAGTGAGTGAATGACGGCAGCTTAGAGCAATGAGTTACAAGAGAGAGCAGGGAGAGGTGTTAACCAGAGAAACTTGTGTGCTCTAAGACCTGACCGAAGAAAAATCAACAGAGCAATGCATTTATAAAAAATCTTCAATTATCTGTCACTTGTTAAAAGCTAATCATTGTAATGAGAAAAATCCTTTAACGGCATGTAGCGCTCCACAGTTTCCATTTTTCGCAATGATGCACTTTCACCGCAGCAGCATATGAACAGTTCACAGTTTCAGAACTGTTCATCCCTTTTTGAAACTCTAATAAATTACCCCTTTTATCCTTGAGACCAAGGAGGGATATGTGTGCAGACAGCCTATTTCCCTACTCATACTGTATTCTGCCACAGGCAAACTTAAACATTTAAAGGGGTTGTCTCGTTACAGCATTTGGCAGACGTTTATGCTGGTTGCCAAGCAGAGCTTGTGAAATGGAGGAGCGTGTTTCTCTTCGCAGCAAGGAGTATCTTCCCTCTGCATTATATTTACTATTTTGCCATAGGCAAACTTAAACTCTATCAGTTCTCTATCTATAAAACACTAAAACGTAACTTTTATTATGTATAACTCTTAACCTCTATACACACTATTTAAAAACCTGATTTCTAACCTCACATTTAACCCTTTCTACTTCTGAAGGAAGGAATAGCTCCTTTTCTATTATCAAGTCTGGTGCACCACCCATTAACAGGAAAGCCTTATATATACAGCAATTTACTAACTCCAGTAAGGGATCCCAAGCATCCTACTGGGGCAGTCGTCCCTAATCTAATGGACACAAAACAAATAAGGCCCCCTTGTGACACCCCTGCAGCGGGTGATCTTGTAGACAGAGGTGAGAAATCACAATTTAAATCGTCATGCCTGACCTCCCCAACATGTTTCACCAGCTATGCTGGCTTCATCAGGGGTTAGAGGTCCCTTTTGGAGACTATTCTTCCCTCTGCAGACACGTCCCAAAGTGTGCAAGTGAGAATTAATTCTGTGTGAGCGGAGGGGGAAGGAGAGGTTCTCAGCTGTCACTGAAATCATTGGAAGTGAAAGGCTAAGTGTAACTCGCTAGTGTATATCTACATTTCTTGCACTCTCTACATACTTTGTAATTAGAATGAGCATTTGACATTCAGGACTCTGTTAAAGATGGGTGATTTTTTTTTCTGTCTCTCACTCACACAGTGATATATCCTGCAGATTATTACACCTCTGACCTCTACAGATCTGTAGAACAAATCTATACACTTTATCTGTTTGTATTTACATGGGACTGCAGATCCGTGTTACAAAATTGTTTTATGTGGGACTGCACAGTACAGCTGTTCTCTCTCCGTATGTAATTTGCATGGGGCTGCTGTGTTCTCTATCTGATTTACATGGAACTGCACATCATCTCTCTTTCTCTCTCTGCCGCAGGACCCCTCATCGCAGTCAGTGAATGACAACCGGTCCTGAACAGTACATTGCCTCAGCCGCTGCAGGACCTCTGATTGCAGTCAGTGAGTGACAACCTCTCCTGCACAGTACATTGCCTCAGCTGCTGCAGGACCTCTGATTGCAGTCAGTGAATGACAACCTCTCCTGCACAGTACATTGCCTCAGCCGCTGCAGGACCTCTGATTGCAGTCAGTGAATGACAACCTCTCCTGCACAGTACATTGCCTCAGCCGCTGCAGGACCTCTGATAGCAGTCAGTGAATTACAACCTCTCCTTCACAGTACATTGCCTCAGCCGCTGCAGGACCTCTGATTGCAGTCAGTGAATGACAACCTCTCCTGAACAGTACATAGCCTCAGCCGCTGCAGGACCTCTGATTGCAGTCAGTGAATGACAACCTCTCCTGCACAGTACATTGCCTTCAGCTGGCTGCAGGACTCTTGATTGCAGTCCCATGAGTGACAACATGTATGCCAAGTACCAATTGCTCAGCTGCTGAAGGACCTTCTGATTGCTGTCAGTGAATGACAAACCTCTCCTGCACAGTATTTGCTCTGCTTGCTGCAGGACCTCTGATTGCAGTCTGGTGATTGACATCCTCTCCTGCACAGTTGATCATTGACTCAGCTGAGAGGACCTCTGATTGCAGTCAGTGAATGACAACCTCTCCTGCACAGTACATTGCCTCAGCTGCTGCAGGACCTCTGATTGCAGTCAGTGAATGATCTCTCTCGTCCATGCACGCTGCTTATACACACTTCCCTGTGCGCGTTCCCATTCACGACCTGTTCACTACATCTCCTTAGTCTGCACGTTCTCGTCCGCGACCTGGGCAGAACTCAGCTGACAGTCAGTAATGCTTTAGCAGGGCGTAACCCGACCTGGGCTCAAACACCATTGCTAAGCACATATAAAGCAGCCCGTTCTCTTAAACCATAGCGCTGTGCTAATGATAACCAAGGACATGCTTGCTTTGATCTTTATAGTGAGACCACCCCTTAAACCATTACTAATGGATAAGGGTTTAAGTTTACCTGTTGCAAAATATGAGTAGGGCATTTATATAAACCCTACCATTAGTTCTGATTCTAGTTTTTGTTATGTCATGAGCTTCGTGCATCAGATGTCAAAAGTAGGCATTGGTCATAATTATGTGACTTGATTGTGTATGATAGTGGTTTTGATCGCTGGTCAGCAGGGGTTGCAGTCATTGGGGGGGGGGGGGGGGGGGAGGTAACAGTTAACCCTGGGACCTGGTGTATAAAAGGCCCTATGCACTTCCACCTCATAAGACACAGAACTGTAAATGGCACATGGTAGATGGGAGGCCTGGCATAGATTTGTATCAGAGTCCAAAAGCTTCAAGTTACAATTCTGTTGGCCAGTAATGGGTGATAAAAGAACTATGTTTAGATGTTGATTTAATTCCTAAAGGGTTGGATTCATGAGTGCCAGGCAGAGTAAGCAGGGGTAAAATTTAAGTAGTTAAAAAAAGGAAAAACCCCATCACTTTTAATTTCTTTGTGTTTTTTATTTGGATGCTTTTTTCAATGCGGTGATTTTGTGTACAAAACCTGGTCTCAAGTGGAAACTAATGGTGACATGTCAGAAAATATGTGCTGCCACGCCAGTTTTAAGGCGTTTTAAATGAGTTTATAGTGTTGCTGAATGAATGAATGAATGAATGAATGAATGAACCGGTCAAAAATGCAAAATGTAGGCGCAAAGCATATCAATGCTAGCATATTTGTTAGCATTTGAATGCTACTTTAAGCGCATTCAAATGTGTCGTACCTGGCATATAATGCGCCTAGTTTTGGTGTACAACAGTTCATTTATACAGAGAATACGGCATCAACTGTTTTTTGGTGTAAAATACACCAAAAAAATGGTGCAGCCCTAATGGGACATGTCGCCCTAGATGAATGAGCATTGATGTTCCGGAAGTGAGGAGAGAGGTCTCGATTTCTTAACTCCTGCCTAGTACACTAAAATAGTTTATTGGCCATTTAATTTAATGGAAGGCACAAGGAATAATATTTCCCCCAAGGGATAACAGCTGAGTTATTGCAGCAGTCATCAGATTACTGGATCGCTTTCATTTTGAAAAAGGGTTGTCTTCATTATACACTTTTGAAAGCGCCTTTCAGGGAGATTTTGAGATAATTGGGGGATGTGGCATCCTCCAGCTTTCTTAGATGTTGCAATGCAGGGTGACATCAGATCACTCAGCTTTACTCTAGAGCCAGTGTTATGGTTTTTCCTGGCTTTAACGGTGCACTATTTCTAAAGAGCTCCCAGCAGCCATTTTTAATGCATAGCAATACACTGGCCCAGATGTATGAAAGTTGTTACACCAGTTTTCTGGCGTAGGTTATGACACAATTAATGTTGTGCACCCAAAAGACAATTCAAAAAATTTGCACTTAAAACAATAACTGTAGAATAAGACTGTTGGCTGCGTCATTCGAAAGTGGGTGGGTCTATGCCAATTCATAAGATAAGACACATTTATGTATGCACTGTTTTGAAAGTGTCGCAGTTAATGGGTTATTAGCCATGCTTTTTTTAAGAGTGGTGTGGCGAAGACTAAGAGTGACATGTCCCTTCATTAATACGCCATTTTTTTGAGTGTTTTTTTGCACAAAAAAACTGTTGCGCCCTATTCTTATTTTAAATAACTGTCGACCCCAAAAAACTATTATACGCCGGGCACGCACATTTGAATGCCCCCTAAAGGGGGCGTATCAAATATGCTAGCTATGAAAGCTAAATTTGCAGAATTATTTTGGGCCCTGATTGGTCATGAATTTACTAAAAAATTTAAACCAACCCCGATTTTTAAAGGTTATTCTTCAGGGCCTAACCTTATTTAATGCACCTTAAATCTGGCATGGAGGCACCTCTTTTCTTACATGTCGCCCTAAATTTGTCATAGCATAGGACAGTTTGCCAAAATTATAATAGGCCATGCGCATTAAAAACATAAGACGTATCGACACCATCACTTATCTTTAACACTTTCCATACATCTGGCCACTATTTAAATTTGGGCCCGGGTACAGGCAGGCTAATAGACCAAGACATATGAAAAGTGTTGTTGTCTGAAGTGTTGCAGTGCTGCGATGCTGTAGAGTACATACCTATGTTTGTAAGTGTTGCACAGTATTTGATAAATTGGTCATGACGTAAGACAAACTGCACCTGCGCCAAAAAGTATCCTGTGCTGTGACAAATTTAGTCTTAGCTATGCCACTCTTGAAAAGGTATGGCTGACAACACATTAACTGCGACACTTCTAGACATGTGATATACATAAATGTGTCGTATTGTATAAATTGGCAGAAACATGTCCACTGTCGAACGGCGCAAACAAAAGTGTCGACCTTGCTGTACGGAGTTATTCTTTTAGGCACAAATCTTTTACAAATTTGTTGTACAAGGCGAGTGACATTATTTCTGCAGAAATCTATGCCAAAAAACTGGCACGGCAAAGTTCCTACATCTGGGCCACTAAAATGATGTGATATATATGGTTGCACATAGAGTTCTACATAAAAGATGTCGGCTTCAGTCAAGCTATGTTATTCTCCATTTCATCCTGCATTAGTATTAGATTTTTGCTGGCTTTACACTGCCAAAATACCACCACATTAAGGCTACGTCTACATGACAGTGAATTACTGTCTGATTTTTAAACGGATTCGGAATTTAGAATCCGCAAAAATCCCACTGTAAATCCGACTGTAAATCATCTCTATAGACCTCAATAGAAAATCCGAGCAGTAGTCTACAAAGATTGGATTTTCTGAGATCGAAATCCGTTCAAAAACTTAGAACATGTCCTATAATCCGCCGTACTTGAAAACAGTTTATTATAGGACAGTTCAATGTTAATGGGCCCGCCGAAATCCTAAAACCGACCGAAAAATCTGTGCCAAAAAAACGCAGCAAAAACAAAAACAATTTGTAAAATACTGGTCGGATTCTATATCAAAATCCGACGGTATTTTACAATTGCTGTGTGCACGTAGCCTTAAAGATCTGTACAACCCTCGCAGCCTCCCCAAAACTCCACTGTTTTATTGAACCAAACAAAGATCTAAACTATGAATACTAGAGTGTGAAAGGGTGAAATTGTCCTTAGATGAAGAAGCTAAGGGTATGTTCACACGCGTATTTGCGCTTTAATATGGCCCAAATGCGCGCCGAAATTACAGTAATTCATAGCTCTCATAGAGAACTATGAATTACGTCTCGCCTCCCCCGGTGTACAATACGATCGTATTGTACGCCAGGGGAGAGAAGTGACAGGTCCCTTCTTCATGGCGCTTACAGGCTGCTGATTATAGAAGTGAATGGGGAATGAAGCTGAACAACGCGTACTTCTAAAACACATGATGTACTGCGACGTGCACAGTACAGTACACTACGCCGTGTGAACATACCCCAATATTTATTATGTTACCTTTCAAAGGTGCATCAGATAAACCTATTACATATTATTACCCCTCAAATAAGGGGAGAGATTGGCATAGTTACAGGCAGAATAGCTTAATCCAACCCAATACAGGTTTTAGGATGCAAGAGAAACTCTACACACTGTAAGTTCACACTTACCTGTATATTTATTCACACCGGCTTCCGCTGCAACATTTGACAGCACAATTAGTCCTTTAGCTAGGTCGCTGGCTGCCTCGTCAAGCTCAATTAAGGAGTGGGGGCCTACTTTTCGGTCTGCATAATTTGCAATATAGATGGAGTATCTTCCAGTGCCCTTGAAGGAAAAGCAGAAATAAGTTTAATAAAACTTCAGCTGTCTGCTTTATACATATCTGTTATACATATAATGTATGCAGTATATCAAGTACAAAATCATAAAGTGGAATAGGCACAAAAATTATTATGGAAAGTAAATAAAGTGTCAGAGGTCTGAGATTTCTTAAAAGTTACATCTTCTTCATTATAATTCCAAAGATAAAAAGTAGAAACAGAGTGGCAGCCTTACGATACCGAGGCAGATGGAGGGTCAAGCAAACAAGCTTACGCGTTTCAGGTCCACATGGGACTCATAATCACAGCTAACCTGCACCTGTGTTGTGCTGGGTTAAACACACACAGCGGGATTGATTCACAAATGGTAAGGCTCTTTGCAACAGAGGGGGAGGGGATAAATTGAGAAAATACCAATCATGCATGCATGTTTTGATATCAAAATGTACATAACATAGCAATATAAATAATCCAATTTACAATAAAAAAAAATACAAAAGATCGTTGCGGTAATTGAGGCCACTAGGAATATGTGTGTCCATTTTCAGAATCCAAAATGCTTCTCTACATTTTACTGCATATTTCCAATCACCTCCCCTATTAGATAAATTAACTCTTCCTAAACCCAAAAATCGGAAAGTATGTAGAGCTCCTCCATGTACCTCTACAAAATCTTCTATTGTTCCTGGTGTGTTCGTAGTTTTTTCTTATTTATGCCATTTATGTGTTCTGTAATCCTAATTTTAAACTTCCTAATAGTGCAACCTATATTATATAGGTTGCAAATAGTGCAGTAAATGGCATAAATGCCACAGTTAATAAACTGTCTTATAGTATAGATTCTTTCAGTATGTGTGTTGGTAAAAGCCTTTCTTTTATCTGTTAACAGATGTTACGCCTGGTCCCACCACATTTAGAGAAGCCTTTTTGTATTAACCAAACACATTTTTTTGTCATTGATTGTAGAAAAATAACATGGTGATAAGATATTGCCTAAAGGTCTATTCCTTTTTGCCACAAACTACACCCTGCCTTCTGTTATTGCCATTAATTTCTCATGTTGCCACAGTATAGGTACATTTTTATATAAACTTTTATTCCAACAATGAAAATTTAGTTTTCCTTCTATTTTTTTTCAACTTTTTTAGGAGTCCATTTAGGGTAAGTTAGTTAGTTAGTTATTAATTAATCTGCTACTAATGTTCTGTATTTCCATGTTGTATTGTTCTTCTTTAGTACAGGCATGTTTAGCTATTATGTATTCACCCACTGGAATAGATTCCATGGTATTTCTGGGCTGACAACTGTTAGCCCTTAGTATAATATTTCCTGGACATGACAGTGTAAACCTTTGCATTCTCACCTGTTATATCCAAAAATGGAACACTAAGATGATCATAAGAGAAAGAGAATTTTAAATTTAGATTCATTGGAGTTCATGTAGGACATAAAGTCTGGTATTGATGTCACATCCCCCCCCCCCCCATATCTTTAGAAGATCATCGATGTAGCGCCCATACCAAACAATGTCCTCCTTCAGATTGGTATCTGAAAAAAATCTTTATTCTCTGCCATCTACAAGCCATGTATAGATAAGCTAGTGAAGGGTAAAACGTATAACCCATAGGTTCCCATTCCTTCCTCTCCCTCTGCGTCTTAAAATGACCCATTAAGACATCGACAACCACCAACCCTGCGGCGTATTATTATCCGGAGCGCCCTGAAGGCCCCAACAGAAAATGGCACCTAACTCTGCCTGCAGAACAGGTGCAAGACCTGCAGGCACATCTACACCACTGACCGTGTACCTGTCCCACAATCCCAACAGGTGCACAGAATTACAGGGACATTTTCCTGCAGGTCTTCCAATGTGGTGTATCTGATCATGTATGTGCAATCTTTATGTGGGAGAAACAGGGCAGAGACTCAGCCAGCGCATGAACTCACACAGATTCACCATTAACAATAGCAGAACTGATCTGCCAGTGGCCACACATTTCTCTGGAGAAAATCACTCCATGGAAGATTTGCAGGTTGTGGTCTTAATGGGACATCTTAAGATGCAGATGGAGAGGAAGGAATGGGAATATAAGTTAATGCAAAAATTTAAAACTCTGCAAAATGTACTGAATATTCATAGCAGCTTCATGTCAAACTAAGTATGAACTGTGAGGGCAACAAATCACCCTTGATAGCAGATAAGACAAATAATTACTGATGCCTCCTGTCACGCCTCACAAGTTTCCAGATTGTTGATTTCTTGACCTGTTGTAAATAACTCCTCTACTTATTGCATTTTGTTATTTTTTTAAGTATTCTAAGTTCCTTTGAAGGTCCATGTCTTTTGTGTATAAAAAGTCTGTAAATTTTCAGTTCTTGTATAACACCATGTCTGAAGAAGGGAGCGAGTACTCTCGAAAGCTCACCATCAAATATACTCAGTTAGCCTCTACAGTAAAAGGTATCGCCTGATTTCTTCACTCTTCTACTACTTTCTATGGCTAACATGGTACAACATTATACTACTATACAGAATATAGGCATATATGTATATTCTGAACTTGGTGCATATGTGCATCTCTGTTGTTTTATGTCTTGACTGCAGAGGAAAATCATGCATTTACAGGCATTTTGTACATTAGCAATAGTCCATCATACAGATGTTCCTGTGGAAACCACATTGTAATAGTGGGCAAGTGAGATATGGCAACAAATCTGTCAGACAACTGGTGAGTTTAGGTCTGCTTTACTGACCAAGATGGCCAAAAGAAGAGGCACCGTGTTATTTATTGCTCTGCAGGAAACCTATCTTCAGTGGGATGACTGGGCTGGGATTCTCCCTCTCCTGCCAATAGTCTGCAAAGACTCCCTGCTGGTAACCACTGTTCCTGTTGTGCTTGTCCACCTTCACAAGCTGCCCTCCCTGTATCTCTCTTCCATCACACCACTCTCCTCTGCAGGGCTGTCATTCATAATTGGTTCCCATGCAGGCGCAAAGCATCCCCCTTCACTCATTACCAGTACTTTGCACCCCTTTTCTATTTTTTTTTTTTTAGATTTGACCAGGCCCCTGACATGAGTACCTCTGATATTACCCATCTTCAAATAAAACATGTGTCTTCTTCTTACTCCAACTCTTGCAACTCCTCACGCCCACCTTTCCCACTGCACTTTTGCTCAAGACTCCCCTTCAGCCAGCCATACTTTTGGGAACCATGGACTTGGCACCCACTACTGTCCTAGAGGTTTTATGGTATAGCTAGAAGCCCTGCCAGAACTATAATCCAACAATAATAATGTGTAGTGGTGAAGGTGCTCTGTGGTCAGAATCTGCAGAATTTCGGATAGATTATAAATGTCTTTTTTCTATAGAGGCAGCTTTATGGGTTTTTCCTATTGTGTATAAGCTAAAGAGATACAAGTATGTAAATCTAAAGAATCTGTTTTTTTAAATCATGTTACAGATCTAGACAGAGCTCAGGATTTATATCATGATAATTAGTAGCTTTTTAAATACGACAATACATTGGCCACTTAGCTCTGCTATGGAGGTTGGGCACTAGCGTGAATGGAAGGGCGTTGCTGGAGCACAAGAAAGTAAGTTTATTACAGCTTTCTAAGGTTTATATTTTATAGAACTCGTGCAGTGTATAGGAAAATGATTAGTTGGAAAAACAAGCCCCATGTATTCAGCTTTAGTGAAAGGGTAAGACAAGTATCTACATACACTGCGCTTTGCTTTGTATATTTGAATAAAATAACACACTGAAGGAAACAATTTTTCTCGAGCACACTTATCTTGCTGCAGCAACCATGTTATTCAAGAAAAGTAAATGGTAAACGGTACATAAAATATGCTTATAGGTGCAGTAAACCTATAGTCAGCAGCTTATAGAAGAGGTGCTCCTAATACGATGATTGCACACAGTAAGGACACTGCAAATCACTAGATAATATCCATTAGCTGCAGGGGAGATTTCGGGCGTTGTCATGAAAGTGGAACAATTTATAAAATACAGAGCTAAATCTGTATTGTTGATAATGGGGCCTCTACACTCCACAACCCACGCAAGGTTCTTCATAAGGAAACTTAAAGGGGTTTTACCACGAAGCAAAAACCCCTGCACAGGCCAAGCCTGTGAATGAGAGGGGCGGCGCTCACTTCTATGGGAGCTTCCGAAGACAGCCAAGCGCATACACTTGGTTGTCTTCGGACTCTCCCATAGAAGTAAATAAGGAGGACGGCTGCAAGCGCTGCCCTCCTCATTCACTTGCATGGTCGGCTCGTAGCTAGCTGCAAGCAGCCAGTGTAAGGGTTTTTACTTTGTGGTAAAACCCCATTAAAGGGAATCTGTCAGGAGTTTTACACTAACCTATCTGAAAGCAGGATATGATAGAGGGAGCGGAGCTGAGCAGCTCTGTGATATGTAGGTTCATATGATTTAGAATAGAATTTCTGAGTAAAAAGCAGAGAAAACTGAACGTACTGCTGATCCCGTTCACATAGATTGACAGTTTGCTTTGTACGTCACTGTATGTGGATGGGGTCAGCAGGACTTTCACTGTCTCTTAAGGAGCTCAGTCAGAATTTACACTGATTTTTACTCAGAAATCCTGCTTAAAATTATATTACCCTACATACAACTTCCAGCAAAATGGTAACAATGTTTTGAACTTTTGACTTTCAGGCTCCATATCTCAGCATCCGCTGCAGCTTTTTATGGCAGACTATCAATTTGTAGACAATCATCTTGGCTATCTCATACATAACTTTGACTTGCAACTATTGAGCATATTCTTAGTTACGCAGATTCTTGTTATGTAACTGCATTGTTACTGTTCTGCTCCTAAAAATCTAGACTTTAATTTTTTCTATTTTGTTAGTATTTTGTAATTCCCCCTTTGGCTTCCAGCACTGCCTGAATCCTTCTGAGCATGCTCTCAATCAGATTCAAGCATGTCTCAACTGCAATATGATCCCAAGTCTCTTCTACATGTTCCCAATGTTGGTGCATATTGGTCGACTCACTTGGGTATGAATACAGCTTTTTCTGGGTTCTTCTGGGTTGAGATCTGGGGACTGTGGGGGCCAATACAGCAACTCTACTTCATTGTCATGAAGATTTCTTCGCTAATCTTGACTTATGCTTTGGGTCGTTGTCCTGCTGGAACACTATGTTGTCCTTTTCATACCCATAGTACTCGAGTGTATGAAGTAACTCATCTTGGATGATACTCACATATAGCTCAGCATTGAGACCACCATCGATCCTGGTCAAGTATCCAATGCCTTTGGCTGTGAAACAACCCCATATCCTCAAGCTTCCTCCACGGAACCTGACAGTTCCTTCAATTTCTTGGTCCATTAGCCCCCTTTTCCCTGGATTCTTCCAGACCCATTTGCACCCATCAAAGCACAGTTTATTGGCTTTCATCTCATTGTTTCAAATTACACGTTTCCAAACTTCTGCTGTCTACTTTTCATACTTTTTTGTGCCAAAGTTTTTTTATGTTGATATTGAAGTCGAGGCTTCTTCACCTTATTTTGGGTCACCATTCCAGAATTGTGTAATGTGTATAACATGGGGTTTGCATGGACGTCTGTGATTTCACTATTATGAAGCATACGACCCACCTCCACTGCCATGTTTGTTGCACCAGAACTGATAGACCTTGTGATGAGCCAACTTGTTGACTCTGATGTATTGCCTGGATGTTCACCTCTTGGTTTTGAATGGATGGACTTCATTTATTATTCTTCCAGCTGTCATGGCCTCATTTGATGCAGTTTGGCAATATTCTTGGTCGAGAGACCACCATCGATGAGCTGGATGATGCGGTTTCTCTTTTCTTGGGAAATTTCTTCATAGCTGCTCCTCGATTTGCACCAGTGACCTTTCACTTGGGAATCAACCTAATACCACAGTGAGCTATTAGGGAATGTGAGAACAGGTTGGTACTTGTAGTAACAAGAAGAAAAAGATTGTTCCACCAGCGGGAGCAAAACAGTAATAATGTAGTAACATGACAAGAATCTGCATAACTAAGCATATACCAAATAGTTGCAAGTCAAATTTATGTGTGAGATAGCCAAGATGATAGTTTACAAAATGTCTCATGTTCACAGCTGTAGTGGATACTGAGATATGGAGCCTGAAAGTGAAAGTTCAAAATATTGTTATCCTTTTGTTTAGAACTGTGTAACAGAGTTCAGCTTCACTCCATCCATCATATCCTGCCCTCACATAGGGTAGCATATACCACCTTACCTGTTGTCTTTAACTAACTGCCAATCGCCCACAGACTTTGAAAGTCCGAGCAGTGGCAGTTAGGCTATGTTCACACGGCGTAATTGCGGGACGTATTTCGCCCCGCAATTACGCCGTGTGTACGGGGGCGGGGCAGAGGGGCCGGCAGCCCGCCAGCCCCATAGACACTCATTGTTCCGGCTTCAATACGCCGTGAATAATTGACATGTCACTTCTCTCCCCGCTCACCGTATTGAGCGAGCGGGGAGAGGAGACGTAATCCATAGTTCTCTATGAGAACTGTGGATTACCGTAATGACTGGGACGTACCTCGCCCCATATTATGCGCAGTACAGCGCGAAATATGGGGCAAGATACGTCCCAAAATAAGCCGTGTGAACATAGCCTTAATTTCTGCACAGACCTTACAGAACATCCGTGCAGAGTGCACAGCTCTACACTACTTGTGCAACTGCAGAGCAGGCCATCAGCATCGGCTGGTTCTCCATTGAAAACAAAATGGATGGTTTATTACTGTTCCTGCCTTCTCCAATGCTTTGTATACAGCATCTTGCTTCTAGGTCTAGACCAGCTCTGACATCAGTGCAGAGGATGTATTTCTCTTCAATTTCTCCAGTGGCTTATACACAGTGTCTCACAAAAGTGATTACACTTCTCACATTTTTGTAAATATCCTATTATATCTTTTCATGAGACAACACTGAAAATATGACACTTTGATACAATGTAAATTAGTCAGTGTAA
Organism: Phyllomedusa bahiana; assembly: GCA_025379985.1. Classification (NCBI taxonomy): domain Eukaryota; kingdom Metazoa; phylum Chordata; class Amphibia; order Anura; family Hylidae; genus Phyllomedusa; species Phyllomedusa bahiana. The sequence goes on along the minus strand of JAODAL010012460.1, from coordinate 10,662 downwards.
AGTTTGTATAACAGTGTAAATTTGGTGTGCCCTCAAAATAATTCAAAGCACAGCCATCAATGTCTAAACTGCTGGCAACAAAAGTGAGTACACCCCTAAGTGAAAAAAGGACAAAACTGTCAAAATTTTGGCCTTTTTTCTTTTTTTATGGTGTCATGTGATCTTTAAAGTGTTACAAAAAGGTTCAAGTTTAAAAGGGGGAAAACGGTGTGTTAAATTTGGTGTTATCGCTCTATACTCTCCTTTTTATGGTCAGGGGGAAATCCCCGTTTGGAAAATCATGGAAAAAAAAACTTTTTCGGGGAGGACTTAAAAAAAAGAATTGCTCCCCTCTACTTTAAATATGCCCTTAAGTTTATTAGAAGTTTGGCAACCCCCTGAAAATTTGGTGCAGAACGTTGCCCAAGATTTTACAGCGTTTTTTAAACAAGACGGGTTTGGCATCAGATAAGGCCTGGGCCATGGTCTCCCAAAAGCAGTTTGGAGGGCACTTTGCCCCAGTGTAAATCCGGGTTTTTGTTTTTTTTCAAAAAATTTTGATGATGGCCCCCCCCCCCCCCCCCCCCCCCCTTCCCCCCCCCCCCCCCCCCCCCCCCCCCCCCCCCCCGGGCCCCCCCCCCCCCCCCCTCCCCCCCCCCCCATTGTGCAGGGGTTACAGGGGTTTTGTGGTGGGTTGGGGGGTTTAAACCCCGTCAGGGGAACAGCCATACACCGAAAAATTGTATAAAATTTGGTTCTCCCATGGGTCTTTTCTGAGAAGAAAAACCTCTTCAAAAAAGATAAACCCACAAAAAAACCCCTGCAAATTTGTTTGCTTTTTAAAGACAGGCGACAAAGGGGGAAAAATGGGTTTTACGGGAACCTTGTCTTTGTGGTTGTTGCCCCGGGTTTTAAAAAAATTATTTGGTTCAGAAAAGGGGGCCCAAAAGTGTGAAAGGACGGCAAACCAGCGGGGAAAGTAAAAAGTTGGGTGTGTCTTGCCTCCATTAAAGGGGGGGGTTTTGCAAACCGGATATTGGGGAAGCTACAGTTTCTTTAAAGGGAAATTGATTTTTGAAAAAAATGACTGTGCCAAAGTGAAGCAGAGTAGGATCCCTCTTTTTGAAGGCTGGGGGCCCCGGCGTTTCCAACTGAAAACCCGGAAACCCAAAAAAAAATTTAAAAAGACCGGGGGGGTTAATTCAGGGGTACCCGGGGGTGGGCAGTTTGTTCGGGGTCCCAGTGGTTTGGGGGGGGGACCCCGCGGCAGCTGCAAACCACCTTTTGATCCCCCCTGTGATGCCGCTCTGGGCCCCCCGGGCAGTAAACCCAAAAAACAGTTCACTGCGGCGGGGTGCAGAGTTGCGGGCCCCCGGGTTTTGTGAGGAAAGGGGGGGCCCGCCGCGCCAGGCTCCCGGCCCCCTTTGGAAAACAGAGGAGATCTTAATTGTAGCACGCCCTTTGCAAACGGAATAAAAATTTAAGACGGGCGGGGCAGGGAGGCTATGCGCCCCCCTGCCCCTGCCTTTACTTTCCCCTCGCAGGCGGCGGGGGCGGAAGTGCCCTTTCTTTCGGCCCCTGCCGGTTTCCCTGCCCTAAACCCTTCAACCCAAAACCCAGAAAGGCTTGGGGCTGGGGAGGAGACGGGGGGATGCCGGGGAGAGCGCGGCATGGTAAGAAAAACCTTGGGGGGGGTTTGTCTATGACCTATTACGGGGGGCCCCTTTTAAATTGGGGGGGGGGTGTTATGTCTATTACTGGTTGCCCAATTACTTGGGGGGGGGGGGTGTTTTATCCCCTATTTATGGGGGCCCCTAAAATTGGGGGGGGTTTGTCTTTCCTTTTTACGGGGGGCCCCAATTATTTTGGGGGGTTTTCTATCCCCTTTTAAATGGGGGCCCCTTTTTTTTGGGGGGGGGGGGGGGGTGTCTATGTCTATTAGGGGGGGCCCTATGAGTTGGGGGGGGGGTGTGTCTATGCCTATTACTGGGGGCCCTATTCCTTGGGGGGGGGGGGGTCTTTGCCTATTAGGGGGGGCCCTTTTTAACTTAGGGGGGGGTGTCTATGCCTATTACTGGGGGCCCCTTTTACTTGGGGGGGTGTCTTTGCCTTTTACTGGGGGCCCTTTTAAATTGGGGGGGTTTTTCTTTGCCTTTTACGGGGGGGGCCCTTTTAAACTTGGGGGTGTCTATGCCTATTTTTGGGGGCCCTTTTTACTTGGGGGGGGGTTTTGTGTCTATGCCCTTTTAAAGGGGGGGCCCCTTATTACGGGGGGGGAGGTTTTGTTCTATGCCTATTACGGGGGGGCCCTTTATTGGGGGGGGGGGGTTTTTCGATGCCTATTACTGGGGGGCCCTATTACTTGGGGGGGGGGGACTTTCCCTATTACGGGGGGCCCCCTATTACTTGGGGGGGTTTTGGTCTATGCCTATTACTGGGGGGCCCCTATTTATTTGGGGGGGGGTGTCTTCCCTATTACGGGGGGCCTTATTATTTGGGGGGGGGGGTTGTTATCCCTTTTTCTGGGGGCCCTTTTTTACTTGGGGGGGAGGGGGGTGGGGTCTATCCCTTTATTACTGGGGGCCCTATTTTTTGGGGGGGGGGGGGGGGGGGGGGTCTATCCCCTATTCGGGGGGCCCTTTTAAATTAGGGGGGGGTGTTTTATCCCTTTACGGGGGGCCCTTATTAATTTGGGGGGGGTGTCTAGCCCTATTACTGGGGGCCTTTTTATTTTGGGGGGGGGGGTCTAGGGCCTATTACTGGGGGCCCTTTTACTTGGGAGGAGGTGTGTCTATCCCTTTTTAAATGGGGGCCCCAATTTACTTGGGGGGGGTTTTCTATGCATTACCGGGGGGGCCCTTTTATTTGGGGGGTGTCTATCCCTATTAGGGGGGGCCCCCTTTTAAATTGGGGGGGGGGTTTGGTGTCTATGCCTTTTCCCTGGGGGGAAACCCCTATTTTTGGGGGGGGGTTTGTACTATGCCTATTAGGGGGGGCCCCCTATTATTGGGGGGGGGTGTGTCTATCCCTTATTATGGGGGCCCTTTTTACTTGGGGGGGGGGGGTTTTGTCTATCCCTTTTTACTGGGGGCCCTATTATTTGGGGGGGAGGTTTTGTCTATCCCTTTTAAAGGGGGCCCCTTTTTTAATTGGGGGGGGTCTATAATATTACTGGGGGCCCTATTACTTGGGGGGGGGTTGTTTTTTGCCCTAGTTACTGGGGGGCCCTTTTACTTGGGGGGGGTTTCTAGCCTTTTTCGGGGGGGCCTTTTTTACTTGGGGGGGTGTCTATGCCTTTTAAAGGGGGGGCCCTTTTAAAATTGGGGGGGGTTTGCAAATGTTTTTCGGGGGGGCCCTTTATTTGGGGGGGGGTGTCTATGCCAAATTAGGGGGGGGCCCTTTGTCTTGGGGGGGGGTTTGGGGTCAAGGGCCTATTTGGGGGCCCCTTTTAAACTTGGGGGGGTCTATCCCCTTTTAAATGGGGGCCCCCTTTTAATTGGGGGGGTGTCTTTGCCTATTACTGGGGGCCCTTATTTTTTTGGGGGGGGTTTGTCTTGCCTATTCCCTGGGGGCCCTTTTAAATTGGGGGGGGGTTGTGTCTATGCTATTCTGGGGGCCCTTTATTTGGGGGGGGGGGTTTCTATGCCTATTACTGGGGCCCCTATTACTTGGGGGGAGGTGTGTCTATGCCTTTTACGGGGGGCCCTATTTACTTGGGGGGGGTCTAGGGCCTTTTAAAGGGGGGCCCCCTTTTTATTTGGGGGAGGTGTGTCTTTGCCTTTTTAAATGGGGGGCCCTATTACTTGGGGGGGGGGGGGGTCAATCCCTATTACTGAGGGCCCCTTTTAAATTGGGGGGGGTTTTCTTTTGCCTTTTAATTGGGGGCCCTATTACTTTGGGGGGGGTTTTTCTATCCCTTTTAATGGGGGCCCTATTATTTTGGGGGGGGGTGTCTATGCCTTTTAAATGGGGGCCCTATTATTTGGGTGGGGGGGGGATTTGCTATTCATGGGGGCCCAAATTACTTGGGGGGATTTTGTGTCTATCCCCTTTTAAATGGGGGCCCTTTTTCTTGGGGGGGTCTATCCCTATTACGGGGGGCCCCTTATTTTTTGGGGGGGTTGTCTAGCCTTTTACGGGGGGGCCCCTATTACTTGGGGGGGTTGACTATGCCTTTTACGGGGGGCCCCTTTTAAACTTGGGGGGGGGGTTTTTGTTTTCTATGCTATTACGGGGGGGGCCCTATTACTTGGGGGGGAGGTGTGCCCTATGCCTATTACTGGGGGCCCTATTATTTGGGGGGGAGGTTTTTCTTTCCCTATTACGGGGGGGCCCCTTTTAAACTTGCGGGGGGGGGGGGTTTGTGTTTTTATCCCTTATTCCCTGGGGGCCCCCTATTATTTTGGGGGGGGGGGATGTTTTCAAATGCCTATTATGGGGGCCTATTCCCTGGGGGGGGGGGTGTGTCTAGGGCCTATTACGGGGGGGCCCAAATTTACTTGGGGGGGGAGGGTGGTTTTATGATTATTACGGGGGGCCCCAAATTAAATTGGGGGGGAGGTGTTTTCCTATCCCCTATTTATGGGGGCCCTTTACTTGGGGGGGAGGTTTGTGTCTATCCCTATTAGGGGGGGGCCCCCTATTAGGGGGGGGAGGTGTGTCTATGCCCTTTTAAAGGGGGGGCCCTTTTAACTTGGGGGGGGGGGTCTTGTTAAAAAGGGGGGCCCTATTATTTTGGGGGGGGGTGTCTTTGTCTATTATGGGGGCCCTTTTATTGGGGGGGGGTTTTCGGGGGCCTATTACGGGGGGGGCCCTTTTTTCTTGGGGGGGGGTTTTGTTTTATGCCTATTCCCTGGGGACCCTTTTACTTGGGGGGTTTGTCTATGCCTATTACGGGGGGGGGCCCCCCTATTATTTTGGGGGGGGTTTTCTATGCCAAATTACTGGGGGCCCCTTTCCCTTTGGGGGGGTGTCTATCCCCTAAACTGGGGGCCCTATTAGGGTTTGGGGTTTTATGCCTTTTTAACTGGGGGGGTTTTTTAGGGAAAAAATATGGGGGCCCTATTATTTGGGGGGGGGTTCTTTTTGCCTATTACGGGGGGCCATTACTTTGGGGGTCTATCCCTACTAGGGGGGCCCCTTTATTACTGGGGGGGGCCCTATACCTACAGGGGGCCCCTTTTTACTGGGGGGGGAAAATATACCTACGGGGGCCCCTGTTACTGGGGGGGAATAAAACCTACGGGGGGGCATTTTAGGTGGGGGAAACCCTTACCTACAGGGGGCCTTTTTTTTTTTGGGGGGGGGGGAAAATAACCTCCCAGGGGGCCCTATTACTGGGGAGGGGAAACAAATTCCTACAGGGGGCACTTTTTACGGGGGCGGGCAAACAAACCCTACAGGGGGCACTATTACTGGGGGGGGAAACTTTATTTAACAGGGGGCACTATTACTGGTGAGGGGAAAAATATACCTTTACGGGGGGGGCCCCTTTTAAATGGGGAGGGGGAAAATTTTTCCTACAGGGGGGCACTATTACTGGGGGAGGGGAAACTATACCTACAGGGGGCACTTTTTTTCTGGGGGGGGGAAAACTATATCAGGGGGACTTTTTATGGGGGGGGAACTATCCCTACGGGGGGGACTATTAGGGGGGGGGGGGAAAAAACTATACCAAAAGGGGGGCAAAAATTACTGGGGGGGAAACTATCCCTACGGGGGGGAAACTTTTACTGGGGGGGGAAAAACTATACCAAAAGGGGGGAACTTTTTCGGGGGGGAAAAACCTATACCTACGGGGGGCAATTTTTATGGGGGGGGAACTATACCTCGGGGGGCAATTTTTAAACTGGGGGGGAAAAACTATACTACAGGGGGCAATATTACGGGGGGGGAAAACTAAACCTACGGGGGCCAATATTACGGGGGGGGGGAAAAACTTCCCTACAGGGGGCCCTATTAAACTGGGGGGGGGGAAATTTCCCTTAAAAGGGGCCCCCTATTAACTGGGGGGGGGAATATGCCTACGGGGGGCCCCTTTTTTACTGGGGCGAGGGGGGGAACCTATACCTACAGGGGCCCTTTTTAAATTTGTGGGGGGGGGGGACTATGCCAAACAGGGAGCCCCTAATAACTAGGGGGGGGGGGAAACTATCCCTAAAAAGGGGCCTCTAATGAGGGGGGGGGGGAACTATTTCCCTTTACAGGGGAGTCCTAATTAGTGGGGGGGGGGGGACTATTCTGCCTAAAAGGGGGGCCCCCTAATTAGGGGGGGGGGACATTTCCCTAAAAAGGGGGCCCCAAAAAATCCCAGGGGGCCCCTATTCTAATACAGGGGGGGCCCTAAGCTACAGGGGCCCCATTCTATCTACAGGGAAAACCCTAAGTACCCCGGGGGGCCCCCGAAGCTGCCTATTTATCCCCGGGTACTCCCCCGGGGGTTTGCCAAGCTACCGGGGCTACCCCCCGGGGGTCCCGTTGCCTACATTACCGGGGGAACCTGGGGGTGCCCCAAAAATTCCCGGGGGAGTAATTTTTAAACCATTTGGGCCTTTAAAAAGGGGGGTTTTTGTACATGGGGGGGGGGGGAAAACTCATTTGGGGAAAAAATTTGAAAAAAAAAGGGTGGGGAGTCTCAGGTGTTTGTTTGAAAAATTTTTAACGGGGGAAGGGGAGTGGTGGACGGGGAAGTCTCATAGGTTGGTTTTTTGGAAAACCCCGAATAGAAAAGGGAAAAAAAAGGGAAAGTGAAACGACTCTGAGAAAGACGAAACCTGTGGGGCCCCTAAATGTAAGAAAAATATTTGCAATGCCCCGGTGTAATTGATTTCTACCACAAATTTTGGTCACTGTTTGGAGGTTATTACAGTCTGCAGGCCTTTTAAAACCAGGGGGTTTTTAACCAATATTTGGTCACTGTTTGGGGTTATATTACAGTTTTGCAGAGCCTGTTTTTAACCCCTGGTTTTTTTTTCCCCCAAACTTTTATTTTCCCCTGTTGGTGGATATATACATTTCTGAAAGGACCTGGTCCCACTGGTTAATCCCCATTTTAAAATGGTCACTATAGGGCCCGGGGTACTATTGGTCTTTGTGTATGTTTCAGTAATAGTGTAGGGGTATTATTCAGTCATTTTTGGGGGTTTTAAATGTTTTGGTGGTTAAAAAAAAAAAAATTTTTAAGGGGGTTTTCCCCTATGTAATAGGGCCTTTTTGGGTTTTAAAAAGGGTTTTTGGGTTGTTTGGGGTTTTTTGTTTGGTGCCTTTTTCTTGGGTTTTATGTAGGGTGGGGTATTCACCCCTTGTATTATCAAAGCATGCCCGGTAAATGTTCGTTTCGGGAGGGGGAAAAGGGGGGCGGGGGGGAGGGGGGGTGGGGGAGGGGCCCCACCCAAAAAAGTTCGTTTTGGGGCCAGGTTCTCTAGTTACCCCCGGGGTTTAAAAATACTCCCTTTGTAAACAAAGAGGGAAAAGGGTTGGCTGGCAAGCTTTTTCCCAGAACCTAAACCCTATTGAGCATCTGTTGAAAATTCTCAAAATGAAGGTGGAGGAGCAGTAGGTTTCTAACATCCACCAGGTCCGTAATGTAGTGGTCTCCATATTGTGGACTCCATGTTAGATGTTAGTGAATGCATGCCAAAAGACCCTAGGAGCGGGGGAAATAATAGAGGCCACAAATTGTTTCTTTGACCAAATTTGTAAATTTCATGAGGGGGTGTACTCACTTTTGGTGCCAGCAGTTTCACATTGATGGCGGGGGTGTTGAGTTATTTGAGGGGTTTCCAAAATTCTATTTGTTATCAAGTGTACATGGGTACTTTACTTGTATCAAAAGTCTATCATGTTTTCATGTTCTGTCTGCTGAAGCCCTACTGCCTAACTGTTGTTGGGCCCCCCCTCAACCCCCCCAAAATTAAAAAAATTTTATTAAAAAAAGGTATTACAGCCCAAATTTTAAATTTTGCCTGCCCCGAGCCTTGAGGAAAAGGACAAAATTAAAAATTTGTATAGCCCACTTTTTCTGTTAAAAAAATAAAATTAAAAAGTGAAAAATAGTTGTTTGAAACCCCATTTAAAGGGATTTGAGTTAAGTGGGTAAGACCCTTATTTACTTTGTTTATATCTTTGGATCCCTTTAAAACAAAAAAAAACTGGTGAAAAGTGAAAAGCCCCTTTCAAAACCCAAAATATGTGAACTTCGAAGGAATTTTTAAGCCCCCTTTCTTCATCTATTGCCCAAATCTCCTTTTCCAGCCACACAATTAATTTAAAAGGGGGTTGGGCCCAAAAAAAAAAAATTTCTACTATGTGGTTAATATTAGTAATTAAAAAAAAAACTGTGCCCATGAATTTCCCCTTCAAGGAAGAGAAAGATGTGGTGAGGGGGGGGTTTAGGGAATTTTAAGCTTTTTTTCCCCCTATTGATGAAGCTTGGCCCCCATAAGAAAGGTTCAATCCCCCCCCTTAACAAATATTTATTTTTCTTACCCCAAAACTCCAAATCATACTGGATCTATAGTATTAAATTTTTTGTTTTAAGTAGTTATTTTTCTTGAAAACCTAACTGTTCTTGCTGGGGGCCCACCCCTTGAACGCCTATTCCAAGATTATAGTTTTGGTAAAAAAGGTTTTTTTTCTCAGGAGATTGAACCTTTTTTTTTGACAAAGGAAATGCCCCTTTTGGGGGGTTTTTACATGGAATAGTTTTCCCCCCTTTGTAGGGCCTTTTAAAATTTACAGTATTCCCTATAATTAATCATGTCCCCCCGGAAACCGTTTTTTCTAAGACTAAATAAGTTTAAATTCTTTTCCCTTCCCCCTAAAACTAAGATGCTCTTTCCCTTTTTAGTTGGTTTTTTTATTTTTGTACTTTTTCTAGCTCCCTATATCCTTTTTATAGATTGGGGAACCCCGGAAATGAAAAAACATATTCCCAAATAAGGGCCCAGTACTTTATATAGCGGTAATATTACATTGAATTTCTGTTAAAACCAGGAGGTGCAAGAAAAGGAAGGTCACTGGATCTGTTTAGGGAAAAAAAAATAATGGAAATACTGAAATCTATTTGTTTCGTGTTTTTTTTCTTTTAATTTCCCTTTAGTCTGTGCAGCAGAGAAGCAACTATCAGTATGGAAAGCGTCAACAAGCAAATTTTGATGGATGGTAGATAGATTCTACTTTATCCTAGTGTTCACTTTTTGTGTTCAGTTTGGCTAAAAATAAGTTCCCTTTCAAAAAATCCCAAATAGTGTGATTGACAGCAGTATTAAGCAAGCAAATTTATTATGATTAGTATGCAATTAGGAACAGCAGAACTTTTGGAGAAAACTTTGGGAAATTTATTTATTTTAAATCTATTAATCAGGTCAAATGAGGGACACTGATTAGAGTGGTTGTCACCTCTCCTGGCATGCCTAGTAAAAACTTGTATTCTCCATATAAAATAATTCTGGAGTGCATTTTTAAGAACTGTGCACTGTTCCTCTATTATTCCTCCTGAAATGGATTTACAAATTGACAACTGTTTTTTACATGTGAAAGATCTGTATGCATTCAGTCTGACACTGCCCAATCATAGGGTAAAGTATTGGTACTGCACACCATTAGTGAAACTGAGAGTGTTCTTTGGAAGGACATCATTTCCAACTTCCAAAAGTATAAAACAAAAAGGAATGCACTGTAAAGCTTCACTAAGCCCCGGAAAAGGGGCATAAAAACTTGTCCACAAGCAGCCACATCACCATAAAAACCAAAACCCCGACAAACTCCAAGGCGTGTATCCCCGATATCCACATTTTTATTGTTATAGCATGTACATAAACATAGGTGGCATGTATGAAATTTGGCGTTTAAAGGCCAAATTTTATGCACATTATAATAGCCTAGAATGGGCCTGATTTATGAACCCGCCCTACTGCGGGTCATAAAATAGGCCCATTCTAGCGCTAGTTTTGACAATTTGGTCAGGTATTTTCAGTACCCCTTTGAAAGTGCTCTTCCGGTCCAGCTGAAAGCGTTGAAGGCTGTGGCCCCTATTAAACTAAGTTATAAGGTTCTAGTGGTCCCCGCCTCCCGAACACACCCCAGATTTTAGGGCATTAAAAAGTGCTGGAGGGTATGTGCCCGATATGGCGTGGGGACATTTAAAAGTGCAAATGGGGTGCGCTGGGAAAAAAAAAGGACTGAAAGACACCCCATATTGTTTCAAACCTGTTATCATGCCGCCAATAGAGTGTAACATTTAGGTTTCTTATAAACGTTATTCAAGCAAGAAGCAAGACAAAAAACATTCCCAGTAGGAATGTTTTTGCATCTTGTGAACTTTTTTTATCCGGCATTTTTTTATTAAGTAATTTCCTCCCCCTAGGAGAGTGTGTGAGTGTTTTTTTATCGTATTCAGCATTGTCTTTTTTTTATGCGCACTTGGGCTTTTTTGCCCCCCTAGGGAATTTTTTTTTTGCCCTATGTGTAAGTATGGGCCCTGTTTCTGAATTTAAATAAATGTCCCTTTTTTCTGTGATTTTTTTATTTTTTTAGTCATCTTGAAAAGATCACTCTTTTAAAATTGTTTTGTAAATATGGGGATTCCCCCAAAAATTATTTTTTGAGTTTCTTTGTGCATTCCCCTTTTTTTTTTCCTGAAATGTTAAATTGCAATGGGTTTTTAACCCCCTAAATTTTAGT
>JAODAL010012459.1:0-95330 GCA_025379985.1 Phyllomedusa bahiana | reverse complement strand
AGTGTTGAGCGTTTTTTAAATCGCAAAGGAAAAATCGGCAAGGTTTTTTTTTAAATGGTGACAAAATTTTCCCCCAGATCATGCGAAATTAAGTTAAAATCTGTGCATCTCTTTTTAAATCGCCCTTTTTTTTCGGCGTTCCTGAAATTTGGCGCCAGCAAATCAATTACAAATAGAGCAGGGGAGAGTGTGTGCACTCTGACTGGATGTGTAGGTTGCGATTGGCGGGAAAAAAACAAACCCATTTACATAGAAAAAAGCGTTTCCTGTTTCGCCTCAGTGTCCTCACGCTCATAGGGATGGGACCTGCGTCTGCCTGTGGCCAAAACGCTCAGCAAAATTAGCTATTTCTGCACAAAAACCTCACAAATTAACGGGAAAACCTTCCCAATTTAGTTAGATTAGAGATTTGAAATTTTAAATTATTTAGCTAAAATTTTAAAGCAGCATCTACCCTGTAAATTCACGGCGGGGGGAGGGGGGGGGGGGGGGGGGCCCCGCGGGCGAACACAGACAACCATCTAAAAAGAACACGGAAAAGTTAAAACCAAGATTTAGTGTAACATTGAGAAATATCTTTATTATTAACATTTTTTCTTTTAAAAAAATTTCCTGGTTTTTTTGGGGCAGCCGAACTTAAAAGGGGATACACATCTTTTCAGTAACGCAGTTTCTTTGTTAGCTGCAAAACCCCCCTTTTTTTTATCATTCTTTCAGATAGTGTTCATTCAATTTTACCCCAACCCGGGTTACTGTTGATATATCCCCTTGCATTTAAATTACAATCCACAATCGTTAGCACGGTTTTTTTGCCAAAAAATCCGCGTACGAACAAAACATGACAGTTACGGGTTTTTTTTGACTTTGCGACCCACATTGTTCAAAAGCAGCATCTACGTAAACTTAAAACAGCAATTCTATATTCCCCACGGGTGAATTGAAAGGTGCAAAAAAAAAAAACCTTTTATTATATAAAAACAAAAACAGTTCCCGGTTTTTTTTTGACTTTGCACACCCAGCATTTTCATTGACCAGCATCTACAAAAATTTTAAAACAGCAATTCTATATCACCACATTGAATTGGGAAAGGTGCAAAAAAAATGTTTTTTATCCCAAAACAAACAGTTACGTTTTTTTTTTGACTTTGCACACCCGCTTTTTCATTGACGCAGCATCACGTAAATCTTAAAAAGCAATTTCTATATTCCCACAGGTGAATGAAAGGTGCAAAAAATATCTTTTTTAAAACGAAAAAAAACAGTTGCGGTTTTTTTGACTTTGCGCACCCACATTTTTTTCATTGACGCAGCATCACGAAAAATCTTAAAACAGCAATTCTATATTCATCACAGGGAATTGAAAAGGGGCAAAAAATCCGTTTATTAACCCCAAAACAAACCATTTACGTGTTTTTTACTTTTGCACACCCAGCTTTTCATTGACGCACACTACGTAAACTTAAACAGCAATTCATATTCCCCAAAAGGGTGAATTAAAAGGGGCAAAAAAATACCGTTTTTTAACCAAACAAAAACAGTTACGTTTTTTTGTTTTTTTCACACCCAGTTTGTTCATTGACCAGTATCCAGTAAACTTAAAACACAATTCATTTTCACCACAGGGAATTGAAAGGTGCAAAAAATCCCGTTTATTATAAAAAACAAACATTTACGTGTTGTTTGACTTTTGCACACCCACATGTTCTTTGACGCAGCTCTACTAAACTAAAACACAATTTCTAAATTCACCACAGTAATTTAAAAGGGTTTAAAAAAAAATACCTTTTAAATTCCAAAACAAACAGTTACTTTTTTTTGATTTTTGCACACCCCAGGTTTGTTCTTTGACGCAGACCACGTAAATCTTAAACAGCAATTCTATATTCACCACAGGTGAATTGAAAGGTCAAAAAATCCCCGTTTATTATACAAAACAAACATTTACGTGTTTTTGACTTTTGCACACCCAGCATTGCATTGCCAGCACCCCACGAAATCTTTAAAACAGCAATTCTATAGTCACCACAGGGAATGAAAGGTGAAAAAAAACCGGTATATACGAAAACATAAAATACGTTTTTTTGACTTTTTGCGCACACGTTTTGTTCATTATGCGCATCCCGTAAATCTTAAACAGAAAATTCTATTTTCCCCACAGGTAAATTTAAAAGGGTTCTTGACTTTAAAACCCTAAGTGTGTTTGCCTAAGATGTAGCACGTACCTTTTTGACTTTTTTTTTTTGTTAATTTCAGCTTCCCACCCTTGTTTGGGTGTAAAATAAAGGTGTTGTTCCCTCCCCCCATAGACTTTAAGGAATCCCCAAAAAAGGGTGCTCACTACGAAAAACCTTATCGATAGCGCCGACTACACAACCTCGATCTCGAAGCCAACGCAATCGCTCAACCAACACACCTACATTAAATTTTAATATTCTAATTTTCAAATTTTTTAAAAAATTATAATAACCACATATAGCAAGAAGGGATAATTTGGAAAGTCAGTTTTTGAAAATAGCACGAACAGAAAACTGAAAAAAACCCCAAATTTTTTTTTCATGTACATTTTTATTCACATTATTGAATGCCTGATTTTATTTTATAAACTCAATGATTTAAAATTTATTCTTACCATATTCTTGAATGTATAGGGTTAGATTTTCCCATCAGCATATCATTGCATCTGAAAAAATAATGGCCCATTTCTTTTTTTCATTTGGGATAATAAAATAATAATAATAACTTTATTTATATAGCCCAAACATATTCGCAGCACTTTACAAGAAGGGGGTATAATTACAGACAAAAGCAAAAATACACATAAACTACTTACAGGTGAACAAAAGGTGTGAGGGCCCTGCTTCAAAGTTTACAATCAAGAGGTGCCTGGGGAAAAAAAGGGGGGAGAATGCAAAAATTTACAATGGCCCAGCCATGTTTTTAAAAATAGGGGAGTTTTACATAAAAATTTGGTGAACCTGCCACCATGACTGTACATCTATAACAGATAAGTGCTTTGATGCCCTATGTGGGGATGAAAAATTGTGGATGAAGGGGGGGTTAACGATTAGGGGTTTTTGGTAGCCCCTAGAAATGTTTTTTCAGGACACCTTAAAACTGGGGAAGGCTGGTATTTTGCCGAGGAACTGGTAGGATTTTTCCAGAAATGGGTCGCACGTGAAAAATTTTGAAGACGGCAGGGATTTTCGGATGATTTGTACCCCTGTAGTTGAGTCCGACTGAGGGGAGAGAGGGGGGGGGCTGGTAACAGAGATGAGGGAGGAGATGTATGGGGGTGCAGCACTGTGGAGACTTTATATGAGAGTGATTATTTTTAGCTGTATTCTTACGGAAAGGGAAAACCAGTGCAGTGACTGACACAGGGTAGAGGCATCATATACGGCGGGAAGAAAGACAACCTGGCTGCGCATTCAGGAAGATTGGAGAGGGAGAGTTTACAAAGGGAGACCGATAAGAAAGGAGTTACAGTAGTCAAGACGAAAAAAATAAATAAAGACAACAATGAGATTTTGAGTTGTTTCCACAAGAGAAAAGGATGGTTTCGGGGCTGTTCTTGGGGAAAGTGACGGAGCGGGCAAGGTTTGGGGATAAAGGGGGTAAAAGGCAGATCAAGTCTAGAAAAACCCCCAAAACATCGGGCCTGCTGCCTAGGTGTTATGGGAGCCACACACGAGAGAGAAAGCAGTGGGGTTGGTTAGTAACGGGGAAAAACAAAATTTGGGTTTTTTTGAGGTTAGTGGAAAGAAGGGGACTGATTCGAGACAGCGGACAAAACAGTCCTGGTTTTGTATGGGCAGAGTGAGGCTCGGGAAGAGGTTTTTAATGAGTGTCATCACGTAGAGTGGTACTGGAAGCCAAATCTACTGATGGTTTGGCCAATGGGGGCTGTATAGATTGAAAGAGGAGTGGTCCAAGAACTGACCCCCCAGGGGAAACCCTAAGGCAAGAGGGGGAGGAAAAGGGAACAAACCTGCAAATAAACTGAAGAACGTCGGAGTAGGAAGAGAACCAAGCGAGAGCAGGGGCCGGGTCCAAGGGCGACAGCGAGGGGAAAATGGTGATCAACAGTTCAAATGCTGCAAGAGATCCCAAAAAACCAACAACGAGGAATTTGCCCCCGGATTTACATGTGGAGAAAACGTTAAGACTTTTAATAAGCAGTTTCGTGGAGGTAAAGACGGGAAAACCCGATTTTAGAGGATCCAGAAGAGATTAAAAGAGAGAAGCGGTTAGGGGAGAGTAACCAGGGCGTTTTCCGGGCTTGAGATAAAGGGAGGTTAGAGACGTGTTTGGGAGCACAGGGTGGGTCCAGGGGGGGTTTTTTAGTAGGGATTTTAGAGCCTGTTTAAAGGAGGAAGGGAAGACCCAAGGGGGAAGAGATTACAGATTGCGTAAGGGGGGAGAGGATAGCTGGAGAAAAACGGAGAAGGGGAGGGAAGGGGGGCCTAGAGCAAAGGGGGTGGGGGGAGCAAACAGGAAAGCCTGATACTTCTTCTTCGTCGTTGGGGAAAGAGCGAAACACACTAAAGATGTGCGGGGGGGGACAGGAAGGGTTTTTGCTTGGGGTTTGTGAAAGAATGTTTGCCGGGTACGTCAATTTTGTCCCTTTGAATGAGTGGCCAGGTCCTCACACAGAGGTCAAGACCGGCCAGCTTTAGGCCGGAAAGGGGGTTTGGGGGGGGAACAGGCTTTGGTTGTTGGGTTTTAAATTGAATGAGGAGGTGAAATATTTTTTTTTTGGGGCTGTGAAAGGGGATGGTAAGTCCCCGGCATGAATTTGTATGGGGAAAGTCTGCAGGGAGCTTCGACTTTCTCCACAGATGCTCACACACCCGGGGCTCGTTTCAGGGAAACCGGGTCTGAGGTGGTGCCCAAACGCCGGGGTCGACTCGGTGTCACGGTGTGTGATGGTGCCAAAAATTTCCCGGAGGGTTTGAAGTTTCGTTGTAATGTTTGACAGCCAGGGGCAGGACAGGGGAGGGAAGGGGAATTGGGGCATTAGGACGAAAGGTGTCTAAGTTCCTGGGTGTTTAAAGGAGCGATATTTTTGAATGGGTGAAGGCAGGGGTGTCCCAAAAAGGGTGAATTTAAGTAAAAAGAAAAAGGTTTTATCAAAGAGCATAAGGAGAATTGGGGGGTAGAAAATGATGAGAACACAGAAGACCAGATCAAGAGAGTTCCCATCTTGTGGGGGGGAGATCATAAACTGCAAGAGGCCAGAGAAAGTCAGGGAAAGAAACTGAAGCAGAAGGGGACTGGGGGCATCAATGGGGGGTTAAAAAAACCCATGAGAGAGTGGGCATTTTAGAAAAAGGAAATAGGGGCCAGGGACGAAATATCCGAAATTGGCGGGGTGAGCCGGGGGGTTGTACACAACTTCGACTCTGTGGGGAAAATGGCCGAAAGAGTCTAATGGTTTGGGCTTCAAAAGAGGGAAAGAAGGGGGGGTGCGGGAAATGACCCGGAATGCGGTGGAAAGAAAGTATGCGACTTCCCCACCCGGGGCCCGTTTCCCCGGGTCCCCGGGGGTGGGTGAAATGTAGGCCGCCCAAAGGGGAAGGGCAAGGGAAGGGTGTCAGAGTGCTGGAGCCATTTTCAGGGGGCCAGCAGGTTTAGGGGAAAGAAAGAAACAGGTCAGAACGCATGATTTGTTGCCAACAATCGGCATTCCACAGGGGACAAAAAAAGGGGGAGGAAAGAAAGTACACGAATACGGCAGGGTTTGCAGAGTTTCAAAGGAAGGGGAGGAATTGGGATGAGCAGTAAAAGGGAAAGGGGGCCCGGGGTAGGAGAGATGTCCCTGCCGAGAACGGAGAATAAAACACAGCAAGGTTAAATATGATATCAATTTAAATTATTGATTTTTTGCAGGCATTATAAAAGCAATTTAAAACAATAAAATTGAAAGTGGATAGCATTTAACAGGGCATCATATTCAATAGTAATCAATTTCTACAAGGGCAGGGGAGGGGAAACAGCAAAAACTGGCAAGATTGCCAAGGGCCCTGTGGAAAAACATCAGTAAGTCTGGCACCGAAATGCAGTAAGGACACCAACAATCTATCAGAGGACTGAAGGGAGTTGCCTCTTCAAATCTCCATTGGTGAGTTTGGGACTGGAAGACTGGGCGCCGTGCTTTGGCCCTTTAAAATATTGAGTGTACATACGCACTCTGAATGGGAGCTGGCAGGAAAGAGAGCGAAGATGCTCAGAGGGAGCAGAGTAGAAAGAGGGCTCTGCCCGACACCTAACAGCGCACATGCAGCTTAGCAAACAAGCCCCAAAGACCAACTGGACATTAAAAGTTTTTTTCCCTTTGTTATGACAGGACCTCATTCCAACACTGTGCACTTAAAGCTAGAATTTCATTCAATTCAATGCACAATAATTATGTAGAGACACAAAACAAAAAAAGACCAGAAACCTCAAAATGAAACAAAATATCAAAATATAATACAGTCAGCATATAAATTTATGTGACCATGTAGGCTCTGTGAACCAAATGTTTGGTGCAGAATTAATTAACCTGCAAAAACTAATATGCTGACTATAATACATTATAATTTTTTAAACCTATTTTTTTAGTCAAATAAAGATCATCTTTCTTCGCCAGTGCTAATTCTTGGATTTTTCTGCAATTTTAATTATGCAACTAAATAAAACACCAGACATCTGTGTCATGCCTTCTGCTACTGCATTTTCTTCATCACTGTCTATAATGTTCCTTATTGTGCAAGGTATGTATGGAGATAAGGATTCAGATTGCACAACAGTGAAAAAATATCAAACAGCAGAAAATTGTCCTGTCATGCTATACCTTGCCACCATGTGAAAATTCCTCAAACGAGAAACATACAAGTAAATAAAAAACCATCTTAGACTCAAAAGCCACATCTCAAGCCTCATAATGTGATTGTTGAGACTACTTGCACAATGAAAAACTCAGAGTTATAGGTTTTTGAGGTAAAATTTTTTAAAAAAAAATATCCAAAAAATTAATTTTTAAAAGTAAATTAAAGTGAATGTCTCTCAAATATTGTCATATTTCTGTTTTCCACTGGTTTGACTGACCTTTAAAAAAGAAAGACGCATTTTAGGTGTTAATTTACCCAACATCAACATCAAACATCACATCTGGTGTCAGGATGTACCCATATGTTGACAATAGAAGGAATTAGACTGATGGTGTGTGGGAAAGGGGGCCCATCATACAAAAACAAAATAAAATTTTATAGTTTTATTTTTTTCGTATTAAGGGGTAGGGGGATTAAGTTGACTTAGCACTTTTTAAGGGCACTTTTTAAGCATGATTGGCTGCAGCCAATTGGAGAAGGGAGAGGCAAGGTTAAATTTAGGGGGAGTTTCCATGATAATCATTTGGGTTCTGATTTAATTGTGTTCAGTTTTGGTTGAGTTTTTTTGGAGTTTCAGTAACTGGGACCAGTCCCCCACTAGCCAGCTGTACGCATACCATCAGTCTGAGTACTCACGGGAGGAGAGAGAGATAAATAGAGACAAACAAGAGCAGGTAAACAGAGTGAAGTAAGGAGAGAGACTGAAAAACAGACTGGAGAACGGTCCTGAGAAAAAATAAAAAGAGGGAAAGGTAGAGCGAGGAGTCCATATGTAATAGTCAGGGAGCGCACTATGGTTCGTGGACATGCCTAAGAATTGCTGCCCTGTAGGCTAAGGCTGGAAGCCAGAACAGAGGGCTGAAAGAAAGAAAGAGCAAAAGTTTTAGTAATTCCCTAAGGAGCAGTAGGGATAAATGAAGCAAAGTGTTGTGTACCCCAAGTGTAAAATTGTCATCCTGTGAAGCAACTGTGGAAGAAGTGTAAACTGCTTAAACTGTTTTGAGTAAAGCCTGCAAGATCCCCAAATAAGGTCTCTTGGCTTTTTCCCCGTGCGGTTAAAAAACCCCCCCGCAATCCCATCGGGGGACCTGACATACCTGACACTTAACCCAGGGTATTTTTCTGCCTGGCACCAATCTAGAAACCAAACCATTTCTTTTTCTGTGTGTACCCTTTTACACATGATGTCCAATGTCACTTCTGGTTCTCATATAATAGGGGTAACATAAAGAAAGTCAGATGGTGCGCATAACATCCACCGCCTCTTTCGGTTCCTAAAACATAGGAGGTAATATAGGAAAACTGGAAGTGATGTTTCACCAGGATTTTCAACAAAATCGGAATAGGGATGACCAGAAACAAATCACTTTGTGAAATTTTACATGGACCTGAATCCAAAGCACAAAACACTAGCACAGATTACAGTTTATGTTTATATGCAATAGACATGCCATTTATTTGATTGCTACAGTAAAATTCATTGTATAGCTAAGAAAAACATTCAAAGTATAGAATTCTGTTACTAGCAATTAGCATCTAATTCAAAACTTCTATTTCTTAAAAAAATTACTAAGGATGCTGATTATATGCATTAAAAAACTGATGAGAACTGGCATCTGGTATTTTTGACGCCAAGAAAGCCATTTACAAAAGGTTAAGGTTAGACAATACATATGCAAAAAATCAAAGCTTATCTCATGCACCAAACTGAACTGAAATCTGGTGTGACTCACTGAACATAAATTGATATTAAAGAGTTCACATTTAAGTAGGAGTGCCTGGCAACTGTTTTGTAACAGATGCTGAACACATACAATGGAACGCAATTCTGTTAGGTCACTTGTGTCAATGAGAAAGGGTGTACTGGGAGAGCAGTCAGTGACAATGAGTGTCCATGGCACATGGCTATTACTATTGAATTAATACATACAATAAACCTCTGTCAACATTTACATATATTTTAATGTTATCAAATTTATGAAATTGCATTGTCAACGGTACTTGAGTAATACCAATATAAAGTGTAATATATATGCACACACATCTTCTCTAATATTGTAATAAAATTCTAAAATTGTAAATCTGTAATGTCCAATCCATGAATGAAAGAGGATTTTTAAATTGGCATTTGTATTAGCACCAAATTTAATTTTAATAACTTAAATTTAATAATGTGGGCTAACTAAGTTCCCTGAAAAGGTTATGCCTCATCTTTACAGCACATACAACTCACACATAGGACTAATGCCATGAATACTAATCACATATAAGACACATGATACATACACCAATCACAGATAAATGCCATTTACACACCAGTCATAATGAGAACATGCTACAAATATGGCACACATCTGATATACATGAGCAGGACAGAGTACTGGCAGTACTACTGTTAGGGCCCTGATCAGAGATAAAAGGGGTGATGTTTATATGGTGCAATATAAAAGCTGGAAATGGGTGGGGGCCTAGATTATTCTGCTGTATGAGGCCCTGCATTTACTTGGCAACAATGTATACGAGGTATCTGCCATGTACACGAAACAAACTAAAACATATTTAGCACAGGCCATTCACACATATAAATTTACAAACAATAGCACTGACATATCTGCCTGACCCTTAAATATACCACACAAGATCTTTGCCATAGAACTCTCTCGCCTGCACCTCTTCCCATTCCCAAACTTTAATCTTTTCCTAATATTTGATGTTTATGTACGTCATAATGATGGGAAAGACGTATCAATCACTGCAAAGGAAAATTCTAGTATAAAATTTAACTTAGTCTAAATACTAAATACTAATACTAAAAAGTCCCAAATGTAAAATAAAAACTCGTGATTAGTGTTGAGCGATTAAATCGAAAAAAGTTGAAATCTCCAAGATTTTCACTAAAATCTTGGTTCCGCGATGAAGAGATTATTTTCCTTAAAATCTTATCAATAATCGCGGATTCCAATCGCGCCATTTTCGGCACTTCCTTTAATTTTGGCGGCCAGCCAATCAGTGCAGAGCACAGAGGGGGTGAAGAATGTCACCAGGGGGGGTGTGTAGGGGATCTCATTGGGTGCTAAAAATCCATACCCTTTTTTTCTATGTTACGCACTTCCCGGCTCAGCAGCTTTAAGCTTCCACCAGCGAACAGAAGGATAGCTTTTTCCTTGCTAGCTTTTTTTTCAAAGTTAGAAAAACTTTTTTCCCCAGCTTTTTTACTACTAAAAAAGGGTCCTTAATAGATTGGTTTGCATAGGGTACAGAAGATTGAAAATTCAAGTTATATTAGTTAGAGATTTAAAAAACAGTCCATGCTCTGAACACATAGCTTCAGGGGGGGGGGGGGGGAACCTGGTTCAGGGGGCAGCCCTGCATCACAAATTTTTATTTCTGCGTTCCCAGCACCCAGCCAGTTGAGTTATGGGTGTCCTGGCTGGGGGGTGCACCCAGCATTATATTACTCATATTTCTCGTCAAAAAACCCGGGTTTGAAATGCCCCCCAATTTTTATTTCTGCGTTACTAGGGGCCCCAACCACGTCTAGTTCAGGTTCTGTTGTTGGGGTGTCAAACTTTTTTTTACTCATTTTTTGTCTCAAAACATGGTGAAAATGATCTGCTGGGGCTATTCCGCCTATGTTTTCGGTTACCATTGACAAAATTGAATTATTTTAGCCTGTGAATTTTTATTGTGCTCTTTAGCCTAATTGTTTGCCCTAAGATTCCCACGTATCAAGTTTACTGTTGTGGATGTTAATTCCAGCTTCACCTCACCTGTTTAGGTGTTATAATGAACCTGGTGTTCCTCTCCCATAGACTTTAATGGGAATTGGAATCGCTCATCACTACTTATGATATCATCCAAAAGTATAGTTAGGGGGCAATGAAACAGGTAAATGTGAATACTGTAAATGCTGGTTTGTTGCAAATAAGCATCCACTTGCTTGAATGTACCATATCCAAGTCCTTCTCCTGTGATGTAGAAGTTCTGGTGCTGATGTGGGTAGAGAAGAATACAGGTATAAAGCTGTGGACTCTTCTTGTACGCTTATAAGGATTTATGGAGAATTTATGTTATTGACTTATACCACCTAGAGAAAAATGGTGCCATTGCTTTTTGTTCCAAATGTTTTTTCATTACATTATATGGTAGGGTAAACTGTACCAATAAAAATAAAATTGGTTCCACAAAAAAGCCTTCTTAAAGCTAAAATGATGGAAAATTTTAAAAAGTTATGTTTTAAAAAAAAAAATAAAAAATCAGGGATGACAAAAATGAACACATTGTCCTAAAAAAAATCACTGCATTAGGAATGGGCTTGAGAGCTTGTCCAGATGTAACCTAATAAATAAATAACTAAATGAATAGAATAGATGTAACAAATGACAACAGATACAGTAGTATTTACTTTAATCCACCATTGTTTTACAATCAAAGGGAGACATATATAAAGGAAGGGGCTTCGAAATGAATAGTCGAGTCTCGTTTTCAGTGTATAATGTGCCTGAATGTATGCAAGTGGTTTTTTTGCGTTCATAAATGGAGTCTAAATGTCGACACGCCTCGCCCATGTGTTAGTCGCATTACGGAACTTAGGCACATTAGTAATGCACCTAACATGTATAAAGGCTATAGATAGTCTGGAAATAAAAGAAAAATCATTAGAATAGCATGTCAGTGAATAGAAACTATGGTACTGATCTTGCTTGGTGGACCACTGTTCCCAGCAAGACTTGTGCTGTTCTGGTTCTTGCTGTATGAAGAATAAAGGGTGAGAGCAGCAAAAGTGAATTTAAAATTCAATGTAGTAAAAATTAAAAATTGTAGAATCTGAATAACAACATCAGTGGGTTATTTAATGTAAAATTAGTTTTAGATTCTATTAAATTTAAATGCATTTTATAGGAGATATTTTTTATATTTTAGGATATTATATATATATTTATATAAATTTTATTAATACATTTTTTTATTGAATTTAAATAATTTAATTTTATATAGTTTGATAATTACCAGAAATTACTTTTTATTATTATTTATTATTTTTACCCTAATGGCAAATCTAGCTCCACTTCGACTCTTCAGGCTCAGGCAGACCACATTGAAAGTGTTGAGTCTTATGAACAATGCGCCTAACACATTCATTAGGCACATTAGACATCGTAGCTGGCTCACTTTGGCGCATTTTACACCAAAAAAAGTGTGAAAAATCCCATCATACATGTCTCCCAAAATTTATTTGCTCCATCATGCAGTCTTGGTTTTCAAAGCAGACATGATGATATGACATATCTGTATATAAATGCTGCAGCCTATCACTGACCACAGTGGACATGTTCTGTAGAAAAATTGACCACAGTGGTCAAATTTAGGTATGGCATGTCATCAATGTTGCCATAGACAATAAAGATCAGCAGGGGCATGGCCGCACGAGTGCTGGAGCAGCAAGGAGTTTAACAGTATTGTCTATTGAACCAGCTGTACAGGCAATTTGACACAGACCACCTTAACTAGTTACAAGTTAACTCTCATTGGCCATACCTGGCCTTTTCCTGTGGGCCCCTACATTGCTGTTCAGTGCACTGGCATCGCAGGATTGAAGTTGTCAGTCTATGTTACTAGCGTCAGAGCTACCATCCTGTCATAATTCATTGGGCACAAGCCACTTCAGGCTTGATATTTCACACAACCCCTCCAAGATCCAGGTATGACCATTCTCACAGTTTACATTTCTACAATGTAAACTACTTTGTCTTCCCTCGTGGCTGATGTCTTTCACAACTCACATAGAAGTTTCAGACCTGAGTTCCCACCAGGACCAACAGTATTTTAAGTCCTGCTTAAGTGGCAGCCTTCACAAAGCTTTCCAAGCTTTTCTTCTCTTGTACTAGTTGTAGTGTCAAACCTCTATTCTTAAAGGGGTTTTATCACAAAGGCATTTCATGCCTGGTTTGTCCTGCTTCAGCTTTCAGTGTGTTCAAAAGGGGGTATGTATGATCTGTTTGCACTGCATATCATGTGACCCAGCTAACTTGATATCATCATGCTTTTCACCACAATATGCTCACTCTAGTCAAGCAAAGGTTTGCTTATGTTAACAGCCTTCCAACAGACGGGTTCTAGGTTCAACTCCCTCCAGGAACCAAATATGTGGATTTTTTTCTTAATGCACATACCTGATTGAGGTTTCTTTTTTTCTTTATTATTTATTTGCAGTGTTTGACTAATTACTAAGGAGTATAGGGGACAGGAGTAGAATGACAGCACCTGTGGTTGAACACTTGCTCAGCAGTGAGTGTGTGTGATTACTAAGCAGGAAAGAGACTGGCAGTAGCTGCATGAAAGGAGAGGTAGTGTCTGAGAATGTGCGGTCAGGACGGAAGAGCTCTCATCCCTAGTCATATCAACTGGAGATGAGCTGTACACTATGAATCACTACGGAAGCAGTTGAAACAAAAATAGTACAACATTTTTAATAATGATGAGCGGTGAAAATGTTTATTGTTTAATTTACAGGCTTCACAAATCAATTTTACTTTATGGTAAAATCACTTTAAACAGCAAAACGTTCCTCCCTTAGTTAATCATTTGCTCCTCTAATGACCTCATAGTCTTGCTTAGCTTTTTGAAGCACCACATCAGAGCCAACGAACTTAGCCTCTTGGTGCAAAACCACATCTTAATATTTGTTGTTCTCTGAAAAACACTGTAAATATGAAACTCATTCTAACAAAGGCCAATTATCACTATATGTATGCACAGTATGCCACTTAAACATTCCGTAACACTGTAATAAATGCCAACTTTCTTGTGCTCAGTTCTGACAGCACACCAAAGTTAGCTCACAACTCCATTTGCAGCTGACATAGAAACTCAGGCTCGGAATGGCCCACTGGGGAGCTGGGACATAGTGGGCATCTGCACAAGGTAGGCCTCAAGGCATGGCAGGTCTGGGGCTGCTTTTCAGAGACAAAGGCAAATAAAGAAGAAGAAAGCAAGAGGTAAAGTGTAAGAGTGAAGTGCAATCATGTGGGATGGTCTCTAAGATTTAACTCCACTCGTGGGCACCAGGCACCCCAGTCCGACACTGTAGACACTGGTGCAAAAATGAATTCTCCAATTCTACAAATGTTGCACTTATGGAAAAATTATAACACATTGCTGCTTTCTTTTGTACATTTATTAAAAAAAACAGGTTCTTAGTGCTCATTTTGATTAAATTGTGATGTCCACTTAACACATCAAGGAAACCTTCTGGTAGGTCTTTGCAGCGAAACAGGCTCAATTCACACTAATTGTAATGCAGGCAAATGGGTAAATGTACAGCCAAGATGGAGGCAGCCACTTCACCAAATGCTGCATACAAACAAAGCCAAAACAAGCCATCACCTCAATTTCAACTGATATAGACACGGATGCACACTGTTGTGGCTGGCTACTGCATTTGAAGGAGTGGCTTCTTCCATCTTGGCCATGTAGTCTACTCATCTTCCTGACTGAAGTCTTTATAATCAGTGTGATAGGACCTGTTGCCCTGAATGTATGGTTGTTTTGATCCTACGGGGAGGCATTAGAGTCGGAGACCCACCTGGTAAGGTTACCTTGTTGCAATAGGTGGCCATACAAGTTAATCAAATGCAATAAAAACCTCTATTTTATAAATGTATAAAAGATAGAAGCAATGCATTTTAAATATTCTCTACGTTTAATGTTTGTATGGGTTTTAGAGGGTTTTGTGTGCTATTAATTTTTGTTTTGGAGTATAAGCTCTGAGCAAAGGAATGCCCACGTACCTCAAAACTTTGCCCCAATCACTGCTACAAAATTGTAACCAATGTCCTTTGACACTCCGCCAGCTGAGAAATGCTCCTTTTGTGTTCATAACCCAATAATGAGTCTGGCATTATATGTTTAGGTAGCATGCATAATTACACTTTTTCACTGTACTGAATTGTATAATTTCTGGGATTTACTAAATGAGCAATGTATGCACCTGTACAGTTAACAGCTGCATTGGTCACGGTTATTTCTTATGTGTATACTGTATGTTGCATGGGACAGGTTAGAGTCTGCTTCTTTGTCCAGTCTCACTATATAGTCATATGTGACCAGGTCTGAACCATTTCGACAATATGTCTGCTCCTAAAAATGTTGTTTGATATTTTCTTCCTATTATCCAAGTAATATAAATTGGATGTAAATGACAATTTTTTTTCTGAAAAAAAAAGGTATGTCTTAAAGGACTGATAGGGGTCTGACAGCTTGGACATAATTGTAGTCTGATTTTTGATTGCCTTTGCATCAGGCCTGTGTTGATACTTCTTCATTTTCTTATTAGGGTGCTTTCACACGTAGCATTTGTGGTGCATTTTTTGATGTGTTTTTTGTGCAGAAATGTAGAGCATTAACTGCTGTGCCTTTCAGTACAAAAGACACATCAAAAAATGCACCAAAAATACTCTGTGTGAAAGCTGCATTTTTGGTGCCTTTTTTGTACAAAAAAGTATAGCAATTAATGCTGTACATTTCTGTACAAAAAACACACCAAAAAAACGCTCTGTGTGAAAGCACCCTTAGGGTATGTTCACACGGTGCATACTTTTGGAAGTACGCGCATAATTCCAAAGCACGGGACATGCATTGTCAGCAGCATGTAAGCGCCGCAAACAATTGACATGTCACTTCTCTCCCCGGCCTTACCATACGATCATATTGTACACCCGGTGAGGCGACATGTAGAGCTATGAATTGCCGTAAATGGGGCAAGCATTTTGCTGCGTATAAATATGGGGCGAAATGCGTGCGCAAATAAGCCGTCAAATAAACGCATCAAAATAAGCCGTGTGAACATACCCTAAGAGACATTCACCTGTGTACATTCACTTTCTTTTGAAATGAATAAAAGTTAATTGAGCTACTGATTGCTCTTTCTCATATGTTTACAGAATTCCCTATCATTTATATGTATTTTAGCAATCATTTGGCGTTTGAGTAATCAGTTCATACATTTTTAGATATTTTTTGCTAAATCTGTAGAATAATATGTTTGGCTGGCCTATACAATCCTATTTTGGAGAGAAGAATAGCATGTTAAAGAATTGTATATATGATTCAGTGACACATTTATTACATTGTGTCAGCTTTAATATGAGAAGGTGGCATCCAAAGGTGAATTGAAAGCCAACCCAATTAAATTGCATGTCAGTCATGAAAGATCAGATACCACTTTGCATTATGTTCCAGTCATTTCAATGTAATAATGCTTCTAAAAATAATATCCGCTGCTCCATGATACTGTAGAAAATAGTAATCTCTTCGTATCAGAGTCTGAACTCAGATCTTTACATGTAAAGATGAATTGAGAATGAGATAGCTCGTGCTATTTTAAAATGTTGGCATTTTTATTTTGAGAAATGAGATTTGTTTTTCTTGCCAAACATATTTGCAAAAAAGCCTTACATGATTTATGATGTTAATGTCATTGCAAATTTCTTAAGCACCATCAGATGTGACTGCATATTGAACAAGCACTAGAAATTGGTTGGTCTAGTGGCAATTTTACACATAGGGCCACATGTATGAAAACTGTCTAGGTCTAAAACTCACTTTATTGTTCATAGCAACCAATCGAAGCGCCTCTTTCATTTCATATAGCGCTTTGGAAAAATGAAAGAGGTGCTCTTATTGGTTGCTATAGACAACAAAGTGAGTTTTAGACCTAGACAGTTTTCATACATGTGACCCACAGTGTTGACCAGCGAGAGTGAAACATAGGTCATCACAATACAAGACGGTGGGGTGGTTCTAGATTATGAAATAAAATGACAAAAAAAAAATACATGTCACTGATCATTTATCAATGTAGTTGATCTTTTTTTCTGTTGGTGGAAGACAGAAAAATTATCCCAGCATGGTGAACAGCACTTCTCTGTCAATAAAGTCCTCCAAAAAGATTCCGGACCAGATTAATTGTTAATTATATAACTGTTTAATGAATGAATAAATGAATAAATAAATGAATAAATGAATAAATGAAATAAATGAATAAATGAAATAAACTAAAATTAAATCAACGAAACATCAAAAACAAAATATTTGTAGGGCTACCCTTAGCTGATTGGGCTAATAACATTGGACTCTAACTGATGCAGTACTACTCATTTCATTTCATGTCAACACTTGTGATGCTTCATCAGGTAGCTATCTGTTCTGTCATATTTCACTTCGAAATAGTGTTTTATCTGCCATGGGACACATTTACTAACCGTTTGTACTTGACTATAGAGTCATTTGTACCATCCACATTAGTCTGTTATAGAGATGTAAAAATTTACATAGCTTTCTGCTTGACTAAGAATTACACACATTTTTGATAAATAACTTTGTTTATTTCAAGTTGCATAAAAAGTAAAAAAAAAAAATAAAAATGAAAAAAAGTCACATTTCTGCTCCATGCATACAATCGTAGAAAAATATATGAATTTTTAACTAGTGTAAAAGTTAATGGTAGATATGAATTTTGTAGATCACACAGATAATAGTGCTATCAATTTAGAAGATAGTCACTGAACTCCCACCCCCGAAACGCAATATAAAATATAGAGGGTTGGAATATACTAAAGCATAACATATCTCAACATAGTTTAAAATGACATTGTCACAGTATAGCTTGTAAAACGTTTAAAGAGAACCTGTCGCATAGATGATGCCCCACTTGTTGAGGAGAGAACAAGCTAGTGACATACATGCTGTTCCCAGCACTGTGCCTCTTATTCTGAAAGATGCTGCAGTTTTAGATCATTTAATGCTCAAATCTTATTCATGAGCAGGTGTTAGTCCCTCCCACCAAAGGCTAGCCCCACCCACTTCGCAGTTATTCACATTTCTACCTATACAAAGTAATAGGTAAATCAGTTATGAGGTGGGCAGGGCTCGCCTCAGGTGGTCGTGGTATGAAAAAAAAACGGACTCTTTTCATGACTCTTTTCTGTCTGAAAACTGCAGATTTGAGCATTAAATACTCTGAAACTGCTGCACCTTACAGAATAAGGGATACAGCGCTGGAAACAGCATGTCTGCCACTAGCTTGTTCTGCCCTCAACAAGGGGAGTATAAATTATGTGACAGGCTCTCTTTAAGATAAAAAAAAAATCCCAATTGTCAACCTGTCAAAGTGCATAAAATGCCAAATGCAGTTATAGCAGTTAATAACAAAAATAATAATGCATGTAGGGGGACAAATATGAAAACTAAGACTTTCTTTGTTGACCATCTGAACCAATCAGAGTTCCCCTTTCATTTTATATAGTGCTCTGAAAAAATAAAGGGGAGCTCTGATTGGTTGCTATGGGCAACAAAGAAAGTCTTAGATCTAGACAGTTTTCACACATGTGGCCCAAGTGTCTGGCAGGGATGAATCCAAAAGAGTTATGAATGTACGAAGGATGTGTAGAGAACAAGATATAATGTCATTTGAATAAATTGTACTAATAATCCCTGACGTACCCTAAATACATTCTAAAAACCTAGCCACAGGGTAAACACTTTGAAAAGGGCAAACCCTGTTAGGATACCTGAGCTTGAAATAACCAGAAAGAGAGCCAGGGGATTTCTAGCTTGTATTTTTTTGTCCCTTTTTGTCAATACCCCCTGCTGTTATGATATTGCCATACATGGCCACATCTAATACAGAGTTTATGCGTGAGGCAGACCAACTCCATAATCATATGTTTTGGACTTTTATATTGTCTCCTAACCTTCCCCCCAATTTTTACTGTTTATACCTAATTGGGGGTTTTGAAATATAAAACTTCCCCCAATCTTGTCCCTGGATTATATTCTTTTGGGTACCTAGGGGGTTTGAAAAAAATGTTGGAAAACCTTTTTCTATTTTGGTATAAGGCCTTAATATTTTTATAAATATTATTTATTATAATACATTTAAATTTTTAAATATATTTTAGAAAAAAGGTCGGGTTTTCCTGACAGGGGTCACCCTTTTTTTGGGGTTGGTAACCCTTTTGGTTTCCGGTTTTTAGGATTTATTTAGGGTACCCTAAAGGGTTTTTTATTGGGGACATCTTTCCCCCATGACTTTTATTTTTTTGTTCTCAATGCACCCTTCCTATATTTTTATGCCCCTCTTGGATTCCTCTCTGATTTATTACTTAATGCATTATTATTTTTGGTTCCCTGTTATCTACATGGGACTTATCCCACCTTTTCGGGCTGGGGGTTTTAAGTGGGACATTTTTCTACCTTTGGACATAATCCAAAATATATTTTGACAGATGTTATTTTAAACAATTCTTGTTAAAAGTTATGTTTTAGTGTATTCCTACTCCCAATATTATGTTCAGAGGTTTGAAAATGGCCCAAAGGGAAAAGACTGAAAAAAAAAGGGAAATTTTGTAAAGAAATGGGTGATTAAATTCACATGTTTTTGGGGGTGGCTCCCCCATTTTTTTTTCCTTTTTTTATATTTTAAGAAGGTTTTTTGTTCAACATTTTTTTAACTCCCCAAATAAACCACCCGGGCGACTTAAAAGACTTTAAGGGGGACGGGGTTTGCTGCTGCGGGCCAAACACTTTAAAAGGTTTTTTGGGCTCTCTCCAGCATTTCAAAATGAACTGAAATTTAAAAACTAAAACCCCCCAAAGACATCCCCCGTAAAGGGGCGGGGACCGAAACCCTGGGTCAAAGGGCCCACACTGTGCGTTGCCCTGACTGCAGCGTGAAATCATACTGACACAAAAAGTATAAATATTAAAAAACAGGATTTATGCTAATACCTTACAAAAATGTAAAAAAAAAATGCAAAATTTTAGTTTTTCCCTTAATGTTTTTTAAAAAAAGGGAAAAATAAATAAAAATAAATATATAATAAAAAAATTGTGCATACTTGACACAAAAAAACCTCTTACACAAATTCGTTATCTACAAGACCATAATAACATGTAGAATTAATCTAACAGGTTTTTAGTGCCCAAATGTAAAGCGAAAAAAAATTTATTAAAAAAATGCTATGGGAAAATTTCATGTTGCAAATGTATTTATTTATTTTAGCTAGAAGTAAAATAAAATGAAAAACCAAAAACTACTCCCCTTTTCCAAAAAGCAAAAAAAACAATTCCCCCTTTTCCATTGGCATCTTTTTGGAGAAAAAATAAAAAAGTTTATGACTGTTGGGAACAAAGAAGGCAAAAACGTGCGGGGTTTTTTAAAAAGGGGGTTTTTGCCATGAAGTGTTTTTCCTTACCTTCTTATCTTTCAGGAAGAATTTTAAAACAAGCAGGGCTAGGGGCCAAAAACCCGGAAAAGATAGAGGGAGGGGGTGCGCAAGAGCAAAGGAAAAAGGGGGGCTTCTGCAATTTTTAACTAAAAGAAATTTAAACTTTTACAACCCAAATTGGGATTAACTATACATAAAACCACCCCTCACATACGGGCCCCAATTTTCCCCCATCCCGCTTGAAAGGGTTCCTTCATTTTTCCCGTCATCAGATAAGAAGTGCAAACCACCAAAGCGCACCAGATAAAGCCCCTTTTAGTGTCCTTTTTCTTTTGCCCAAATGAAAAATTTAAAGGAAACTTAAGGGGAACGAGGAAAATCCCTGAAATTTTTTTTCAAGGTTTCACTTTGAAATCAAAATAAATTTGGGGGAAAAGTTTTTAAAAAACCCATTTTTGGAGGACCCCCCACATAAACTTTCAATCGGGGAAAAAAACCTCCCTTTAAACCCCTTTTCAGGCCTTTTTACAAAAGGGAAGTTTAATAAAAGGTACAAAATTTTAAAAACCCTTTTTCAAAAATTAAAAATTTAATAACTTAAACCCTTTGGGGCTATAGTGGGCACCCCCCCCTTTTAAAATTGGGCTGTACCCAAAAGGTTGGGTCAAAAATTGTGTCAAAAGAACACATCACAAAATTTGGGTCTTTTTGACTGTCAAAAGTAAAAAAACTTGATACCTTGTAAGGGGCCAAAGGAAACCCAAAGTATTCTAAAACCCCCTTTCTATTTTACAAAAGTTTTTAAAAATTTTTACCCTTTTTATTTATTAAAAAAATTTTTTTAAAATCCACAAAAGAAGGGTGAAATTTTGGTTTTTTCTCTCTTTAAAAAAAAGCAATAGAACAAACAACAAAAAGGCATAAACTTTTTTTGAAAACGGGGTTCAAAAATGGGTTAAATTAAATTTTTAGGAAAGAAGGGAAAGAAAAGGCGGTACCATAAAAAAATGAAACTCCCTAAAAAATCCGTAAATGAAATAGGGACAAGCCCAAAGGTGTAAGTAGTGCTGAAATCTTAAAATTCTTCTGGGCCCCCAAATTCCCAAATTTTTCAAAAGGCCCCCCACCTATCATGGGCTTTTTAATTAAACGGGGGTTTTCCCTCTTATGAAAAAGGGGGGGCCCCTTGGGCCCCCTTTCGGGCCCCCCTCACTCCGGGCTTTACCCAGGGGGCCCCTTAAAAAACCCGGGGTCTCAGGGTTTAAAAAAACTCAAAATTTCCCGGGGGTGCAAAAAAAAAATTTTGTGGGCAGAAACCTCTATTTCATATGCCATGTACTTACGGGTATTTTTTTGGGACTTCCTCATTTTTTGGAAAAAACCCGGCTACATTTAAAACATTTTACAGCCCACTAACAAGCAAGGTCCCGGGACTAGACCCTAATTTGAGTTGCCCATCTAGAATTTTTTGGGGAAAGAGTGAAAAAACATTTTTTTGAAAAGGGGTCCCAAATTTGGCATCAACAACTTTTTGTTGAGTCCTAAAAAAACCCTTTTAACCCCACAAGTTTTTTCATCATTTTTGGGAGTTTAATCTGAAGATCAAAAAACATTTTTAAAATTAAAAAACCAAAAAAAACATTTTTTTTGTTATTTTGGGCTGTTAATGGATTAGGGGGAAAAAAAGCTCAAAAATCCCAAAGTTTTACTGTCATGACAAACGGGGAAGACCTCCAGAAGTAAAAATTTCCGGGAAAAGTGACCCAATTCAATAAAAACCAAAAACCAACCCCTTTTCATTTTAAAATTTTGCTTTAAAATTTCCTTTTTCCCTTTTGGGTTTAACCCCGGGAAAAATCTAACCCTTAGGGATACACAAAAAAACCAGGGTTAAATCAACAATGTATGGAATTTTTTTAATAAAACAAAAAACTTTATTCACAAGAAATAAATGTTATTTTCCTTCTAGCCCAAAGGTAAAAATAATTCAAAAAAATGACTTCCAAAAACAATTAAAATTGAGCTTGGTAAAAATAGAAAAGGGAAAAACCAAAAAAATATTGGGAAAAATAGATAAAAGCCTGTCGCTTGTATAAATTAAATTTTTTTTTTTCCTTTTTCCACCAAAAAATAAACCAAAGTTTTTTAAAAACCTTTTTTTAAAGGGGAATAAGAACTAAAAGGTCTTTTAAACAATATATAGTAATCCTTTAAAAGGGAAAACCCCTGTCACATTAGGTTATTGGCCCCCTTGCTGGGGAAAAGAACGGGAAGCTGGGGGTGTCGACCGGGGCGTGTCCGGGGGCTTGTCCCTTTTTTTTTTGAAATTATGCTGTATTTTTTAGAGCATTTAATTCTCAAACTTTTAAAATTCCATGAGCATTTTTAAAACCCCCCCCCCAAAAATTGCTACCCCACCCACCTGGCATTATTCACTTGTTTCCAGTCTATTCAAAGTAATGGGTTTTTAATCAGTTAGGGGGGTGGGGCTACCCCTCAAATGACTTTTTTTAATGACTCTTTTCTGGCTGAAAACTGCAGTTTTTAGCACTAAAAACTAAAAAAAACCCACAGTAATCAAAACAGAACGGGAAACAGTAAAACTGGAAACAGCATGTCTGCCCACTACTTGGGGCTGCCCCCTCAAAAGGGGAGGTATCACCCAATGTTTACGTTCTCATTTAAATTATAATATTTAATTTGCTCTGAAAAAACAACCAGGGGAATTTTTCAACACTTGTAAAAAATAACTTTTAATGAAAAAAAAAAATTTTGTTTTCCCAAAGAAAAATAATCTTTAATCCTTTAAACCCCCCCGGGAAACGTATGGTACTCCTTGTGGCATTAAGGATTTTGTGCAGGGGGATCGAAAAGGGGTTAGGGGCCTTTTTGGCAGATAAAAACCCTGGGGGTTTAAAGGGGGGAAGGCGTGGAAATCCCCCCTAAGCTGTTTAAAACCCTCCAAAAACGCCGCTTTAAAAAGATGGCCATGGTGTTTAAATGAATAAAAAAAGGGCTTTTCACTCCGATGGGGATCCCCGGGCGGGCGTAACTGGGGGAAATTCGATGGCTGAAAAATTGGCAACAGGAAGCCTTTGAAGGCTTCCATCGCTGTTTATGTTTTTCCGTTCCCCTTTTCCCGGGCCCCCAGGTAAAAGTGGGGAAACTCCCCATCTTGGAACAACCCTAATGCTAGTCAAATGAAAATCATTGGCCGGGTAAAAATTATTATAAAAACCCCCTAGTGGGAAACCCCCAAAGGGACTCAAACTTAAAGAAAAAAAAAAAAAAAGTTTAAAAAAAGTAAAAAAAAAAAAAAAAATTTTAAAAAGGGTTTCAAATCACCCTCCTTTTCCCGCCAATTTTTACAAATAAAAGAAAAAAAAATTAATAAAAAATTTACACAAAATTTTTGGTATCCGCTGTTTCCCAAAAAAGTTTCCCGATCTATAAAAAAAATAAAATTTTAAATTTTTTTCCCGTACCAAACACCGTGAAAAAAAAAAATTCCAAAACTCAAAAATGCTTTTTTTTGGGTTTTTTTCTATTTGTTGAGCGATTACTTGGCTCCCCCACATCGGGCGATACAAGATAGTCCTGGCCCCCCATCGATAAGGTTCTTCGATATTTGGGCAGTCGATTTTTGAGCGATGACCATTAAAGTCTTTTGGGAGAGCAACAACCCCTTTTCATTTTTTAACCCCCAAAAACAGGCTGGAGAAGCGGGAAATTAAAAAATCCACAACAGCCAAATGGATACGGCTACATTTAGGCAACACCCTTAGGTTATAAAAAACCCCAGAAAAAAAAACACACCACCCCCCCAACCTTCACTATCCCTTCAAGGCCCAAACAGCATGACCCTTAAACCGCATCAACCGAACAAATTAAAAAGTTCCAAAAAGCCAGTAGATTTGGGAACCATCATCTTATTTTTAACCTTTGAAATTGTTTATCCCTTTTCCTGGAACAACATACCCCAAAACCCTTTCAAAACCCCCCAGTTTTAAAAAATTCCCCGGAAAAAGGAGTTTTTTCAACCACCATTTATTGTTTCACGGGAAGATTGACTATACCTTCCCTGGGCTACAGAAATGAGCCCCAAACCGCTTTGTCCCCACATTTAAAAAAAGGGTTCCAAAAAAGGAGTCTTTCAAAAACCACCATTTTATTTTCCCATTTGGACTTTGCCCTATACTGTCCGGGGCCCACTTTCAAAAAAGCCCCCAACCCTGCATGACCCCCCCCCCCCTTTTAAAAAAAAGGCCCGGGAAAAAGGGAGTCTTTAAAACCCCCCACCTTTTTAATTTAAAACTGACTTTGGGGCTATACCTGTCCGGGGGCCACACCTTTGAGCCCCAAACCTGCAAAACCCCCAAAATTTTAAAAAGGCCCGGGGAAAAAGATTTCTTTTCAAACCACCATTTTATTTTCACTGATATTAAACTATACCGGGTCCGGGCCAAAAGCATGAGCCCCAAACCTGCATAAAACCCCCAGTTTTTAAAAAAGTGCCGGAAAAAGAAGTTTTTCCCAACCCCCCCCAATTTTAGGTTTCATTTGGACTTTTGACCAAAACCTGTCCTTGGCCACACTTTAACCCCAAAACCTGCATAACCCCCAAATTTAAAAAATTTGCCGGAAAAAGACTTTCAACCCACCTTTTTTAGTTTCACTGGACATTGACTTCCCGGGTCCTGGGCCACAGCTTTAGCCCCAAACCTAAATGACCCCCAGTTTTAAAAAAATGCCGGAAAAAGGAGTTTTTAAACCAACCATTTTATTTCACTGGACATTTGACTAAAACCGGGCCTGGGCCACAGAAAGCCCCAAAGGCCGGAATTTAACAGGGGGTTGCTGGAAGAGCCGGGCTGGGGGTAAAGTCATCTTTTAAAACACGCGGGTTAAAATGTTTCTGTTTAAAACGCAGGCAACGAAAACTGTCGTGTTTGAAGCAGAGGCAAAGGGGAAGGTGTGGGGAACTCCCTTCCCCCAGTACCCCATTCAATACTGGGTTTACCCGTTTTCCCCCAAACCCCAAAAATAAAGTGTGGCCCAAAATTGAGCTTCACTTGGAAATACGGGTGGTTTAAGGGTTTCCTTTTTAAAAAACCCAGGTGCCCTTTATCTGGGCATTTTTTTTCTCTTTTTAAAACTAAACGTGCTGGGGGAAATTGTCTTTTAAAAACTTTTTTTCCCCTTTTCCTTTGTTTCCATACTCCATTTTCCCCCTGAAAAACCTTTTACATCTGGTCAATTTTTCCTGTACCCCCTTTTAACAATTCAGGGGGAATTTTTTAAAAAACTATTTTGTAAAATGCAAGTTTTTTAGTATTTAATTCTAAAAAAAAACACTTTTTTAAAAATAGGATTGAACCCCACCATGTTTTTTGTTTCTTTTCTTTTTTTTTAAAATTTAGTTTAAATGGGGGTTTGTCTCAAAAAAGGGTTTGTTTAGCTATTTTAAAGATTTTGCAAAAACAATTTAAATTTTGGGCAATATGTATCCATTAAAAAATTGTTCCTTTAACCCCTTTTTCCTGTTTCTGACAGCACCTTTCCCCCTTGAGCCACTTTTTTGACCATTGTAAAGAAAAAATTTTCCCTTTTAGAAACAACTTTTTTTAGAATAGGACCTGTATCAAAGCTGCATTTCACAACAAAATCCCTCCAAAAATTCAAAAAAAAGCCCCCTTTAGCCACTTTGGGACAATTGTAAAAGAACAAATTTCTGAAAGGGGAAACCCAACTTTTTTTAAAATAGGACCTGTAGAAATAGCGGGATGTTACAGCAAAAATCCCCCCCCCAAAAATTTCCCAAAACTTTGACCCATGGGGCCCACTTTGACAATTGTAAAAGAAAAAAATGTCTTTTAAAAAAAAAACTTTTTTTTAGAAAAAGGACCTGAAATTGCGGGCTTTTCCAAAGGGCAGCATGGCCCCAAAAAATTATAAAAAAGCCCTTCTCGGGGCCAACCTGTTAAAAAATTTTTTAAAGGGAAAAAAAATGCCAATTTTAAAGGAACCCAATTTCTTTTCCCAAAGGGAACCATTGTTTTAATTGCTGTATCCCCACAGAAACCCAGGACCCCAAAAAAATTTAAAAATATGAATTTTCCCCTCGGGCCCAAACTGAAAAAAAATTTGGGGTGAGGCAAAAAGACCCCAAAACCATTGAAAAAATGTGAAAAATTTCTAAAGTTTGAAGTGAGAAAATTTGAAATTAAATTTTTTGTCATGAAACCTTTTTGTCTTTAAAATTTCCCCCTTTACAGAAAAAACCACAAATGAATTTTTGGGGAAATTGAAATAAAAATTGCAGTAAAAATATCATTTTAAAAATAAGTTTTTCAAGGGGAAACCCAATTTCGGTTTGAGAGGAATTTTGGGGAAACCCAAACAACAAAACGGTGCCCTTTCGAAATTTGGGGGCCCAAACAACATCATCAAAAACCCATCCCCTTTAAATTCATCTTGATGAAATTTCCAAACTATCCAAAATTATCGGGGGAAAAAGCCTTTGCCGTTTTTTCTGAAAAATGACCCCTTTCCGGGGCTGTGCTAAAGGGCCCCGCCCCCAGATTTTGACCTGGTTTGCTGGGCAGGACAACACCTCAAAGGCCGGTGGCGGGGCAGTTTCGGGCCATTCTTTTCCATTTTGGAACCCCAAAAGGGTCTATTGGGCCCCGGAACACAAAAAAAAAACTTTCGATGTTGAGACCAGTTTAGCCCGTGCCCCAAATGATCTTAAGCTGGTCCCCTGGTTTTGTATCTGTGGCCTCAATTCCCAGGGCTTTGGGGAGGTGGTAAATAAAGATTGCCAGGGGTTTCCCCATTGGGGCTTTTTTCCACCTTTCCCTTTCTGCGTCCGGGCTAGGCTCCGCAAACGGCTACGGGCATTTCACTGCTGTCCCCGTCGTTTGGGGGTTGTTCCCCCCCGTGAAAATTTGGAAAAAACGTGAAGCGGGACTAAACCCAGATTCTCCATTGATCAATCAGAAATTTCCTCCATTTCCTCATTTTACCTCAAATTTGGGAGGGGGGAAGGGAAAATTGCGATTTTTTTTTGTCCCGGGTTTCCAGGAGGGTGGCCACCCAAAAAACTGTTGTTCTTTTTGAGGGCCCTTTAAAATGCGGGGAAACATTTTGGAGGAAATGGACATCCAAGCACCCCATTTTTAGAGAATCCCCTTGAGTTCCCAAACCCTCGGGGTTTTAGGGGAACTAGCAAACTCATTTTCCTAAATCTGCCTAAAATTTTTCACCCAACCCTTTCCAAGGCGGGGGCCCCGTGGGTTTTACCCCGAATATCCCCCCTTCCTCCCCCCTCCTCCTCCCCCTTTCCCCCCCGTTTCCCCCCGGCACAGCTTAAAACACAGGCCCCTAAACTTGCCTCGGGTTTATCCCCCCCTTTAAGAGTTGGGTTTTCCCGGCCTTCCCACTAGCTTTTAAACCCTAACCCAAACTGCCTAAAAAAGACCGTAAAAATTGAGAAACTGTCGGGCCCTTTGTGGTTTTAAGGGAGAGAAAGGCTCCTTTTGTCTGCATCTTTTCCGGTTTTCTCCTCCCCCTTGCTGACGGGGACCTTTTGATGTTTAAACAGTGTCCAATGATCTTTCCCAAAAATTTAAAATCACCACAAGGGCACATCCCGAAAAGGGGAAATCTTCCGCATTTCCCCTTTTGGTGGGCTTCTTAAAAACTGGAAAGGATGGTGCAAGTTTCTTTCAAAGGGCTGCCTCCCTCTCTGTGGCTCAACCCCCTTTTGAGGTTGCCCGCACCGCTGCTCTTTTCGGGGCCATGGTTCACTTCGGGCTGCGTAAGGCATTGCGCTCTCCCTACAATCGTTTGGAGCATGGGGATTTTTTGGAAATTTCCAGCGTGTTCCCCACTCAACAATGGAGAGGGGTTTAGGGGGGGAGGCCGAGTGACGCTGCAAGGGCAGGCCGGCGGGACGAAGCAGGTGCTAACGGGGGAAAAGGGGCGAACCGACCTCACCTTCTTCAGCGGGCAGTCCGAGCCCGGGTACTCTTTAGAAATTTTTTGGACGAAAAAGGGTTCGGGGGACATTTTCCGGGGAAAAGGGATTGCCCCATCCTACCGCCCTTAAAGGGGGGCCCCGGAAAATTTGGGCCCGGGTTATCGCACACCACCTTTTTGGCACAAGGTTCTTGTCCCCCAAAAAAGAGCCAGCGCTGGGATTTTCGTTGGGTAGGGCCGTCCAAAAGGGGCCCCTTTGGACCCCAGGGGTTTGGGAAAGGGGTCTCCAAGCAGTTTAAATTTCAACAGGGGCCTGGTGTCTCTGGGCACGTGATCCCACCAGAGGACCTTGGGGGAAAGACCCCTGCACAACCCCCTTGGGGGTTTTAAAAGAGCGTGCCCCCGACCCGAGAGCCCCCGGGTAAACCCCCCCCGGGGAAAAATCCACCCACCCTCCCCCAGTGAGCTGTCACGGGAAAATATAGGGGGCCTTTGGCCTTTCTTACAAACCCCAAGGGTGTCGGGGGTGAGTTTGGACTTTTTCCCGGACACAGATGCGGGAAAACCCGGCACTTAAAATTTTTAATTTACACGGGGGCGGGCCGGGGGCAGGGACGGCTTTTTTTTTTTGGCAAAGAAAGGGCCTCCCTCGGAAATCGGGTATTGGGGGCGGGGCCGGGGGGCCCCATACGTGGGGGAACCCCATCTGGGGTCCACCAAGACGGAAAGCAACATTTCCAAGGGCCAAAACCGGGCAAGGGCCCCCACCCCCGGCTTTTGGCTTTGTTTTTTTTGGGGTTTTAAAGTTTTTCCTTCGGGGCCCCAAAAAACCCGGGAAATTAGAGAAGGCTTGCTGCTAGACAGCCCTGTAGGGGCATGCAGGTCTTTAAAAACGGGGCTGAAGGAAGGGGTAGGTTTAGTCTCTGGGGTGCGGGTTGGAAACTCGGGGCAAGGGGGGAAAGGCTAAAGGGGAAGGCTGATCCCTGATCATGACTCTGAGAGACAGGGGCCCCCTCTGAGGAACGCTTTGGTTTGGGGGGCGAGGAGGGAGGCGGAGCAGGGGGGGTGCAGGGGTTGGAGGCCCCGGCTCAGTCCCGGCCTTTTTTTGGCCAAGTTTCCCTTCCATTTAAAACTATGCATTCGCTGAAATTGTAAACTAGACTTTTTGGGGTGGTGGTTTAAAACCATTTAAAAGGTTTTTTGGGCCCTCTATTTAATGCTTTTAAACGGCAAAGGCGGAAATATAAATCGTTTGGGGTGAATCAGAGGCTTCCCTCAGAAAAGGGGCCCAGGCTTGGGGAAGTTTTTGGCCCTTTTTTGGAGGGCAATAAGAAAAGGAGTGGGGTTTGCGCGGGAACCGTGGCTGGCGGAAAAATAATCAGGGGGAACTTCGCGCCCGGGCCCCCCTTCCCCCTTTTGGGGCGGGGGAACCCAATTGACCTAAAAAACCCCTTTCGTCTTCCTCCTCGCCACGGGATGAATGGGCTCGCAAGCAAATTTTTGGGGAAAAAGCCCAAAGGTTTAATCCGCAATGTCTTAAATCATAAATCATCATCAACACGGGGTATTTTGGCTTTCCTGACTTTCTGAAACCGAAGCTGGGGTTTAAAAGGGAAAGGGGGGCACTGAAAGGGCCCTTTTCCGACTCCCCGGGGGTTTTTTTGGCCGTTGATTTCGCTTTTCCCTTCACCTCCCTGATGAAATCAGAAACTGGGCGTCAAAAGCGGGACAAAATTCATCCTTTTTGACCCTTTTAAACTTTCCCTTTCCCTGACCCCAACCGCTTTTGGGTACCCAAAGAGGCCCTTCAAAACAATGGTTTTACCCAAACGGGGTGGGGAAACAAAATTGACTTTTTGGGGCGGGCTTCAGGTTGGACTGATGCTAAAGGAGGGCGGGTGACGGACTTTTGGGTGGCCGTGACTGGGGGGGACGAGGGGAAAAGCCCTGCTAATGCAGGTTGCATTAAACCCACTGGGGGAAACAATTGGCGACGATGTTTGTTATTTTAGATTCACAGGGCCCTAAAACCCCACGATAAAAGGGCCCTTTACGGTCCTGCAACCGAAAATTTCCCCTGGCATGCGTGTTGCCCCTAGCACGGGAATTTGAAAAACCCTTCCTCGAAACCTCAAACCCCTTTGTGCAAACCCCCCTTTTTCCTTTGGGCTCGCTTATCCCCCTTTGGCATTTCGCCCCATGTTCAGAAATATAAAAATTTGAGAAGGAAATGGAATATTTTTTTGGGAAAGTCTTTTATTAAAAGACGCAAATCACAGCTTTTTCCTTCCAAATCCCTCTAACAAAAACAAAATTGTGGATTCAATTTTAACTGCAAGGTGTCTATCAACAAATCTGGACTGGGCAAAAGTCAAAAAACACGTATCTGTTATGTTTTCGAAAAATAATAAAACCGGTATTTTTTGAAAACCTTTTTCAATTCCCCTGGGGGTGACTATAAAATTTTGCTTTTTTAAAAGTTTTTCCCGTGGATGCGCGTAAAGGGAACAAAGCTGGGTGCGCAAAAGAAAAAAAACACGTATCTGTTATTTTTCCCGTATAATACACGGAAATTTTTTTTGCCCCTTTTTCAATTCACCTTTTGGGACTATAAAATTTGGGCTGTTTTAATATTTACGGGGGAGTTTGCGTCAATGAAAAAAAGTTTGATTGCGAAAAAAGAAAAAAAAACACTATCTTTTTTTGTTTTCGTAAAAAACACGGAAATTTTTTGCCCTTTAAATTTCCACCTGGGGTTGACTAAAATTGCGGGGTTTTTAAAGTTTTAGGGTGAAGCGGTCAATAAAACAAAGCGGGGTGCGAAAAAGTCAAAAAAAACACTTATTTGTTATTTTTTTCGTAAAATACACGGAAATTTTTTTGCCCCTTTTTAAATTCACCTGTGGTGACTTTTAGAATTGCTGTTTTAAGTTTTAACGTGGAAAACTGCTCAATGAAAAAACCCGGGTACGCAAAAGTCAAAAAAAACTATCTGTTATTTTTTCGAAAATACACGGTATTTTTTTGCACCTTTAAATTTCACCTGGGTGACTATAGAATTCCCTGTTTTAAGATTTATTTGGGGAAGTTTCATCAATAAAAAAGCTGGGTGCGAAAAAGCCCAAAAAACACTATCTGTTATATTTTCGAAATAATCACGGTTTTTTTTTGGCCCCTTTTTAAATTTTCCCCTTTGTGGGTACTAAAGCATTGCTTTTTTTAAGATTTACGGGGAAGTTTCGTCAATAAACAAATCTGGGGCGCAAAATAAAAAAACACGTATGTTATGTTTTTCGAATAATACAGGGTTTTTTTTGGGCCCCTTTTTCATTTCACCTGTGGTGACTAAAAATTTGGCTGTTTTAAGTTTTACGGGAAAGGGCTGCTCAAAGAAAAAACTGGGTGCGCAAAAGTCAAAAAACACGTATCGTTTTTTTTTTCGTAAAAATACAGGGTTATTTTTGGAAACCTTTCAATTACCTGTGGTGACTTTTTAAAATTTGCTTTTTTAAAGTTTAAAGGGGATGCTGCGTCAATGAAAAAGCTGGGTTCCAAAAAGCCCAAAAAACTTTTATCTGTTATTTTTTCCCGTATGATAACTTTTTTTTTGGCAACAAAAAACCCTTTTGCTGACTACAAGTTTGGCTGTATTGAAATTTTAATTTGAAATGGATAACCCAACCCACAGGGAAGGGGTTTAAAATTTTAAAAATAAAACACCTATTTTGAAATGTATACTGATAAAAAAGGGGAAATTTTTGAAACCTAACAAAGAGACCCTAAAATTTTAACTAGAAATGAGTGAAAATCCAATAAAGTTCAGGCTGCCCAAAATCCAGGAAATATTTCAATAGAAAAACTTTAATAATAAAGAAATTGCAGTGCAATGTCTACACAAGTTTTGGGTAAAACTTTATCCAGTTTTTTCTTTATAAAAGAGTTTGTCTGTTTTCGCCCCGTCCCCCCCCCCCCCCCTCGTGACTTTACAGGGGTAGATGCTTTTTAAAAAATTCTCTACTAACTCCCTAAAATCTTAAAATATAAAAAAAAAAACCCTTAAAACAAAATTTGGGAAAGGGGGGGGGGATCACAGCTAATAGTAGGGGTTTCTCTTTGCAAAATAAGACAAAATTTCGCTGAGCTTTTTTGGCCACAGGCAGAGCCAAACGCCCCTATTCCTATGAACCTGAGGGGACACAAAGGGCTGAACGGGAAAAAACGCTGTTCTATGAAATTACGGGGTTTCAGGGTAAATTTTTTTCCACCCAATTTGCAACCAAAACACATCCCTGTCATGACTTCGCACACACATCTCACCCCTGCCCCTATTCTGAAATTTTATTTGCGGGCCCGCCAAAATTACCGGAAGCCCCCCGAAAATGGCGGCGAACTAATAAAAATGATACACAGTTTTTAAAAACCTTAATTATCGCATGATCTAAAAATTTTCGATCACCAAAAAACCTTGCCAAATTTAAATTTTGTCGATAAAAATCGCTCAACCCTTTTTTTCATTTTTCTAAAAAAAATTAAAATAAAAGTGATCAAAAAAGTCACATGCATTCCAAACTGCAAGCAATAAAAAGTGCACTTCAGCCTGCAAAAAATGCACCCTCACTGACGTCCGTAAGTGTTAGTACAAAAATGTTATTGGTCGCATAAAATAGTGCCGCGACACAAATTTCAAAAATAGAAAATGTTTTGTTTTTTTTTACACCACCAAAACATAACGGAAACCATACATGTTTGGTATTGGCGGATGCATATCAGCCTGTAGAATACAGATAATACCTCACTTTTACCGAAGATTGAACACCGCAAAAACAAAACTCTCGCAAACATGGTGCAAGTACATTTTTTTCACATTTTGCCCCACTTAGAATTTTTTTGCGGTTTCCCAGTATATTCTGTGGTACAACAAATGTCACCATTAGAAATTACAACTAGTCCCGCAAAATAAAAGCCCTCATATGTCTCTGTAGGTGGAAAAATAAAAACGTTATGGATTTTGGAAGGCGAGGTAGAGAAAAATGAAGAGTAATATTTTTTTTCTTTGAAGG
Source organism: Phyllomedusa bahiana (assembly GCA_025379985.1). Taxonomy (NCBI): domain Eukaryota; kingdom Metazoa; phylum Chordata; class Amphibia; order Anura; family Hylidae; genus Phyllomedusa; species Phyllomedusa bahiana. Next base: position 62,189 of record JAODAL010012459.1, on the reverse strand, counting down.
GATTAAAGGGTTAAGAGAAAAACAGATAGCTAATACAGATGATGGAATGCTTTACATAAAAAGTCAGCACGGGGTGCTGAAAACTGAGAGCTTTCTGTGTAGAGGACAGGACTTTTCTAGGGTCCTGTACAGTAGATACAATGGCTCACATTTACTATTGTGGTTGTGCCAAAAATGGATTAGCATGTCGCAGTTTGGGCTTTAGGTTATGTTCACACGGCTTAAAATTGGACGTATTTCAGTCCGCAATTACGCGCCGGAGTGCGCAAATTACGGCTGGAATACGTCCTAGACATTACGGTAATCCACAGTTCTCATAGAGGACTATGGATAACGTCACCTCTCCCTGCTCGGCGAATACGCCGAGGGAGGAGAAAAGTGATATGTGAATTACCAGCGGCGTATACGCGCCGCTGGTTATGCAAGTCTATGGGCCGGCGAGGTGCCGGCCCCGCGCTCCCGCGCATGCTCCCGCCCCGCGCCCAGCCACACGGTGTTTTTGCGGGCCGTAATTACGCCATGCAAATAAGCCGTGTGAACCTAGCCTTAAACACTTGCAACCCCTCTGACATTGGGTCATGGTTTAGTGGAAAGATGCTGCGGCTTCACTGGAAAGGCAGTGTAGTAACTCTACAACATGCTGACCCAAAAACTTGCCTATAATGTACCAAAATTCTAGTGTACAGAACGTAAGCCAAATAATAGTTGCTCTAAAAAATCTAGACAAGTCTAAAGATCGGTCAAATTTATCAAAGTCCATTAGCTACTAGGATAAATCTGGCAAATTTTTTGGCAGCTTAAATTTATGCTACTCCAAAAATTTCCCAATATTCCAGGAATTATAACAAATTAATGATTTTTGGTGGGATAGTCTTAAATTTATGTTGTCTAATTTTTAGACAGCAATAGTAAACATAGGCTTAGGTACTAGAAAATAAAATGAAGCAGTGCTTACTTGGTCTCTAAAAGAGAAGCTCATCTTGGCACATGCAAAGTGCAGTACAGAACATGTAGTACCACAGTGTTCTGTAGAGAAGCCCTACTGGACTACTAATCACTGCATACATTTCAGCAATTAAAAAAATCACAGAGAAATGGACTTCTATTTACTTCAAAACACAGGCACATGGCCATACACACAGTTCTATGACTGGACAAAAAAACATTCCTAGTACAACGTAGTAGGCAATATAATCCTCAGGGCTACAAGGAAAAAAATACCTAGGCCCAGCTCACTGATGAACAATTGCTCACACACCCATCCATGCGGGATCAATTTCTTAGTAAAAAACTGAAGATTGCATAAGAACCAATTCACACCAATATGCAGAAAATCCACAGTACCATATAGGGGAGACTGCTCAAATGCAAAAATACTGATGAACAACCACTCACACACCTACTATCCATGAGGGGGGTGATTGCTGGTACTACAATTGCACATAAAATAAGGCCTATATACAGTATGGTGTCAGTTATATGGGAGCTGTGAGTATGGCCATGTGTATGCATTTTTGCATTTCAGCAATACATATATTTTAGGCCTTTAAGGGCAGCAAGCTGTGCTATTTTTTCTGTGAGAACGATGGACACTGTGGAGTCAGTGGGTCCATTGTAAAACAGATCAGTTTGCACCTCTGCCACACTGGTTCTGAATGGAAATTCTTAAGCAGATGTGAGGCTTTATAAGAATAATGTCCATGCTGATTGGTTGGATTATCCATGAAATAACACGTGCTACAGATCTAGACTGAGTGTGGCAGTGTTTGTTAAGTGTAGTTTCAAATTAAAATGGCCATGGAAAGACCATTCTGTATTGAAATATTGTAACTAGAGGCCATTGTAACTAGAACGACCACTTTAAATACTTGAAGATCAAGCACTGTGGGATACGCTAGCAAGTAAGTCAATGAATTATACAGTTATAATTTAATAGAGTGCATGAATTGTAGAAAATAAATGTATATGTTTCTGGTAATGAAAATAAATGTTGTAAGTGACATGGTTGAGCAAAACTTTCAGAAGTAAAGAAGTAAAATATTCCTTTAATTTTTTATCTTAAACTAAATGACAAGGTTATTAATTTTATAGTAGTCAGATGCAAATCAAAGGCTGCAATCAATGGAAACAGATCAATATTCAATGACCTTCCCAGGGGAGCAGGCATTTGACCAGCTTTCATTCAGTGCACTTGAAATCTGTGCTACCCTAGATCTGGTCATACAGCTGGCCTTTATCATTGTTAGATTTGACTTAATTATATGCTTGGAAAGGTTTTTGTCTATTCTAAGCCCTATTCATCAATGTGTCAGAAGGCAATAGCTTACAGCTGTATCCATTTTGATAGTCACTCCTTAGAACTTTACAAATTTGCACTGAAATACTATGACATAATGTAGTTTATTTTGTAGTATAAATTTAACTTTTAGATAATAGTTGTTAAGCTCTTTAAATAAACCAGAAGTATAAATGGTCTATAATGATCATAAATTACATTTCATGTACGTGTTAGGTAATAATAATTGTGAAATGCCAAGTGCTGCCGAGGCTGGATGTATAGCTGATAACAGATGTCATTGTTCAGGAAAAGAACAATAAAAATGGAGCAGCTAAAGATCTGTTTAATGCATAAATGAATAGTATATTATTTGCCTGGAGAACCCACTGTGGCCTAAAAGAGAGAGAGAGAAAGGCCTGGGCCTATGAATAAACAAAGTGGTGTGGTAGAGCAAGTCCTGAATTATATCTAGAGATGTGCGAATTTCTCAAAAATTCGATTCGGTGACTTCGCCGAATTTTCCGTCAAAATTCGTTTCGGTCCGAATTGCTTCGGGACGAATCGCGTTAAAAAACAGCTATTTCCAGGCTGCACAGAGCCTGCAGGGTGATGTAGAACGTTGTGCCATGCTTAAATACGCAGAGGGAGCTTGGTTTGGTCTTCATACAATGTTGTGTTTTAGTATGACACGCAGATGACTGTTGTCACTCTAAGAATCGCTTCACTATAAAATTCTCTGGGCACTTAAGAGGGCAAAACTGACCAAAAAACTCAAGCGGGAATATAGCCTGATAAAGTCATGGCAGCAACAGCTGGAAAAAAACAAGCTGAGGGCTCAGGTGGCAACATCAGTGACAGAGTGTGGAGGTGACGGCGGCAGCCACAGCAGCATGAGGTTAGAGAGTGGCAGTATGACATTCTGGAGGTGGCAAAAACAAGAGTAGGCCACAGAGTGGCACAATGACACAGTGTGGAGGTTACGGCAGCAGCAGCTTGAGGTCAGAGAGTGGCACAATGACACAGTGTGGAGGGCACGGCAGAAGCAACAGCAGCAGCATGAGATCAGACAGTGGCACAATGACATTCTGGAGGTGGCAAACACAAGAGTAGGCCACAGAGTGGCACAATGACAGAGTGTTGAGCAGCATGAGGTCAGACAGTGGCACAATGACATTCTGGAGGTGGCAAAAACAGGAGTAGGCCACAGAGTGGCACAATGACAGAGAGTGGAGGTCAAGGCAGGAGCAACAGCAGCAGCATGAGGTCAGACAGGGGCACAATGACATTCTGGAGGTGGCAAAAACAGGAGTAGGCCACAGAGTGGCACAATGACAGAGTTTGGCGGTCATGACAGCAGCCACAGCAGCAGCATGAGGTCAGACAGTGGTAAAATGACACATTGTGGAGGGCACGGCAGCAGCCACAGCAGCAGCATGAGGTCAGGCAGTGGCACAATGACAAATTCTGGAGGTGGGTGGCAAAACAGTAGTAGGCCACAGAGTGGCACAATGACACAGTCTGGATGTCACGGCATCAGCAACAGCAGCAGCAGCATGAGGTCATAGAGTGGCACAATGACAAAGTGTGGAGGTGGGTGGCAATACCAGTCCCTGGTAAAGATGGTGGTAGGCAGATGGAGAAACTGTCAGCAGATATGTGGCATCAGACAGATGGCGGGATCAGAATTGTGGCTGAGGCAGGTAGTTTGAACCCAGACTCATTTCTCAAAGTTTGGGTGAGGCGTCATGGCCGATGTAATCTGACGCCTAAGGCATTGGTGTGTGGAAATCCTGGCCGTTCCACGCCTGATTCATCTTGACAAAGGTCAGTCGTTCCACATCTCCCGTGGACAAGCGGCTTCTCCTTGGGGTAACGATGGCCCCCGCCGCACTGAACACCCGCTCTGATGCCACACTACTGGCTGGGCAGGACAGCTTCTCCACTGCAAACTCAGCAAGTTGCGGCCACATCCAGTTTGGCTGCCCAGTAGTCCAGCGGATCTTCTAACTGGGGTGGCAGTTGGTTCAGCGTCTGCTCCAGGTCCTGCTGCTGCTGCTGCTGGCGACTGCCCTCCCCACTAGGCGGGTGAAGGAAGCTGCTCATCAGTGACTCCAGACTTAGGTTGATGCTGATGGAGTGGTACTGCTCCTACCCCCCACCTTCCCCCAGCAGCTGCGGCGTGTATTTGGGAGCGCTGAGGAACCCCCGGTCAGACATGTCAGAGGAGGGACGATGCCGCACATAGGCAGCGGCCAACTGACTGCGGAGGATTTCCCTATAGTATTTGAGTTTGTCCTCCCTCTCAGCAGCTGGGAAAAAGGCTCCCATTTTGGACCGGTAGCTAGAGTCCAATAGGGTGGAGAGCCAGAAGTCATCCCTCTGCCGGATGGTGACTATTCGGCTGTCACTATCCAGGCAAATCAGCATGCTGGGGGGCCATCTGCACAAGTGACTCCGAGGGGCTCCCTGCCCCCCATCTCCACTGATCTGCCACGGTGCTTGCGGGTCATCTGCCTCGTCTTCCTCATCCCCAAATCTACCTCCTCCAGCTGCTCCTGCTCCTTCTCTCTTGTCACATGAAAATCCACTCATTTCACCAGACAATGCTTCTGCTCCAATGTCTTTCTCCTCCTCCATTTCAGTTCCCACCGGAGTCATGTGGCCGCCACGTCTCCAGTCCCCTGCCCAGACAGATTTTTCAGCATCTGTTCCAGGACATGAAGCAGTGGAATGACTTTATTTATCGCGTAGTCCTGGCGACTGACAAATAACGTCGCCTCCTCAAATGGCCTCAACAAACGGCAGGTGTCACGCATGAGCTGCCATGGCTGACACCCAAATTTTATACAGGGGAGTACTCCTGTCCGCCTGGATCATCAAAAATCGTTAATGGCCTTTCTCTGTTCATACAGTCGGTCCAACATGTGCAGGCTGAAATTCAAACGGGTGAAAACATCGCATATCAGAGTGTGTTGGGGAGGCCCCCTCTGCCGCTGTAACTCAAGGAGGGTGTTCCTGGCTTTGTAGGAATGGATGAATTGCATGCACAGTTTCCCGGCCATTTTTAGAATGTTCTGAAGATCGGTGGAAGACTTCAGGAACCTTCTCACAACCAAATTGAACACATGCGACATGCAGGGCGCATGGACCATCCCTCCTTGGTGCAGCACGGACACCATGTTACTCCCATTGTCCGTCACCATGGTTCCGATTTGCAGTTGGCGCAGAGAAAGCCACACATCATTTTTGCTGCATGAAGCGAGCAGTTCCTCCCTGTGTGACTTCGTTCGCCGAGGCAAGCCAGGTGTAGAACTGCGTGACACCGCTGTGTCCTACACATGTTGGTTATGATGGAGCAGTACTTGTGGAGGTTGAGATGGTGGTGGTGGTGGAGGAGGAGGAGGGGACATTGGCGCAGGAGCCGCAGTTTGAAAAACGTGGAGGAGAAAGCGGAGTCCCCCTGTCCAAGTTGTTTGGTGTGCCTGGGCAGGAAGCACATTCAACCCCGTGGGCCTAAAGGACATGTACTCGCCCTGACCGTAGTTACAGCTCCAGACGTCCGCGCTGCTGTGCACCTTGGAACAAACCGATAAGCTCAAGGACTGGCCCACCTTCTGTTCTACATATTTATGAAGTGCTGGTACTGCCTCTTTGGAAAAAGAAATTACGGCTTGGGGAAATCTCCATCTCAGCTCGGCACAAAACCATTAGTTCTCTGAATGGTGCAGAGTCCACCATTTGGAAAGGGAGGGACTGCAGTACCAACAACTTGGACGGAGCACGGTCCCGCTTCTGCACCTTAGGATGGTTGGACGCATACTGTTGTCTCTTTGCAATCGCCTCGCTGAACGATGCTGGCGCCAAAGAGTAGCGAGGAGCAGGAGCACCTGGACCGGGGGATGATGGCAAAGAGAAAACAGCTTCCTTCTGCAGAGGTGGTGGAGCCTTGACTGCTGCAATGGCATGCGTGCCCAAATGGGCGCTGCTGCTGCTGTTGCTTTGCGGCGGGAGGATGGACCACCACATCTGAGCCACATTGCTCCCAGGCCACCGGATGGTGCGCTGCATGTGTTGACGCAGGGCCGTGGTGCACCGTTAGCACCTGGCCAAGCTTCACTTTCTGCCTACTGATTCTACATATACCCATATTCGGCTCCTCCGGTGTCTTAGCAAAAAACTGCCACACCCCCGGATATTATTTTACCGCCAACGCATGCACTGGTGCCTACTACCACCGTCCCTCGCTGGGCCCCTGTGCCGCAAATTTCTTGGACCTCGAAGGGGGTTTTTACCCCTGGCCGCTTGCTCCCGACCTCCACTGCTACTACCTGCTGACCAGGGCCACACAACCCACTTGCGGCTGCGCCGCTGCCTGACGCGAAAGCTGACGCCCTCTTTCCCCTGACGATTAACCCCTTGCTTCACCTGGCTCCCAAGGCAGTCGGCTACATCATCATCTATTTGTGTTTCATCATCATCTTCCTCATCACCTTTTGGTATGCAGGGCTGACCCCTCACAACTAAACCCCCAGTCACTCTCCCATCATACATTGCCGCCACTGAAAGAATCAGCGATTTTAGCCCCATTTCTTCGCGCCAGTGCTGCTGATGCCTCCAAAAATTGTTTCATCCTCGCAAAATTGTGCGCTGAGCCCCAGCCCACATGTGATCTCGCTGGGAACGGATGGGACAGAGGCGGGTTGAGGACGGTGGGGGGCCCTTGACCCCTCCGGGCCAGCCAACAAAGGGGTTTGTGTCTGAGTTCCCACCGACTTTTGGGCTGGGGTTGTCAGTTTCCCCGGGGAGGGTGGAGACCTGTCAACCAATAAAGAACCTTTGGGTTGCTGAACACACACGGCCGCTAATGACAGCGGCTTTTTGGCCCTCACCCAGTGACCCCTGTGCGACGTCCCCTTCTGTGCGCGACATGGGGCCCGCTCCAGAAAATGTTTTGGTTTAAATGCCCCCGCAGGTAAGGCTGCCACCTTTGTTGAATACGTTTGCTCTAAAAATTACAACATGTTTGATGAAGATTTCGTATATGAAAATACACACCCTGTATTTGACTCCAAAAGAACCCCTAGCAAACTTGGGGTTTCCCTTGGGTATAAATTGGCTCCACAAATGGCCGGAAAAAATTTTCTTGTATGTGCTTTTAAAAACACGATTTTACGGGGGTATAAAAGCCAAACACTTTAAATTTAAATTCGATATGAATTAGCTACGGGAAAATGTCCTTTTTGGCGGTGAAAAAGAACGTTTTTTTACGCCACAACAGCAGAACAACCTTTAATTAACCCCTGGATGTAAATTGCGCAAAAAAAAATGACAACCAAAAATTTCCAGCTTTTGTGTGTTAAAATGCGTTGTATTTTACGGTACACAACAACTGAAAAACTTGTGTTTTTAACATTTGATTGTGAATTATGATACAGGCTAATGTCTTTTTTGGTGGTGAAAAAGAACATTTCTTTTAGGACCACAACAGCAGGAAAAGCGCTCTTTAATTAATAAAAAAAAAAAAAAAAAACCCCTTGATCTAAATTGCGCAAAAGAAATGATGCAACAAAATTTTAAAGTGGTATTTGGATTGTAAAAAAACGCTGTTTCTGTTAACTGAATAAAACAGCAACAGGCTTAGATAACCTCTTGGATATTCAATGTGCTGAAGAACTGAGCAGTTGCATTAAAATGTATATTGCAGCTGCAATGGTAATGCACATGGGACTCAGTTCCAATACCCCACAAAATCAGAAAATAGAACGTGAAGAGAAGCAGTATCTGAGACAAGCTGTGACACCCCCCAAAAATTGCTGTATAAATATGAGTTCTTTTAGTAATCAGCTATCATAATGCAGCCGCAACAGCACCTTTCCTCTACTCAGTACAGTGAGAGCGTATGAGCTTCCTGCTGTCGCGCAACCGGACTTTATATTAGGCGGCTGACCATCACAGATCCCGCCCGAGTCTGCTGATTGGCTACATCTCTGCACATGTCATGAGGCTATGCCCTTCTTCCTCCGAGTTTCTTTGCCCATGTAACGGCATGTGTCTCGCAGCCATTTTATCAATCAAAAGCACGCTTTGTTTCCAGTTGAAGTACCACAAACTTCGACTTCGTTCAGAACCAAAGGTTTTCCTGAAATTAAAAAACTAAGTCCAAACCCTTTCGGTTAGGAATCAGTTTGCCCATCTCTAGATACCCATATTCGGCTCCTCCGGTGTCTTAGCAAAGAAAAACCACACCGCCGAGTGTAGCTGATTTAACACACAATGCTCCGCACTGAGTGACTACTACCGCCGTTGCCTCGTTGAGCCCCTGTGCCGCTACTTTCTTGGACCTGCGAAGCGGGTTTTCTACCCCGTGGCAGCTTGGTTCCTGATTAGTGTTGAGCGATTATTATCGACAAAGTTGAAATCGGCACAGTTTTTATGGTGATTGGATTTTTTAGATCATGCGTAATTTAGGTTAAAAATCTGTGCATCATTCTATTAGACGCGCCATTTTCGTGCGGTTCCTGTTCATTTTGGCGGCCAGCAAATCAGCTTACAGAATAGAAGCTGGGTGAGATGTGTGTGCGACATCATGACTGGGATGTGTTGGTTGCCGATTGACTGAAAAATCACATGACCTCGTTTTTCATAGAACAGCGATTTCCTGTTCAGCCTCAGTGTCTTCAGCATCTCAGAGCAGAGTAGAAGGCCGTGCGCTCTGCTTGTGTTCCAAACAGCCTAAGCAAAAATTATTATATTTCTTCACAGAGGAAACCTCTATATTAGACTGTGATCCTTACAATTTAGTTAGATTAGAGATGGGAAAGATTTTATTTAGTTAGCGTAGAGAATTTTAATGAGATCTACCGCTGTAAAGTTCCAGGGGGGCGGGGAGCGGAGCAGGGGGGGCCCACCGCGGGCGAACACAGACAAGCTCTATAAAGATACTGGATAAGTTTCACAAGACTCTTAGTGGTAGAAATTGCACTGCAATGGCTTTCATTATTACAGTTTTTATTGAAATATTTTGGATAATGGGCAGCCTGAATTATAGGATACACATCTTTTCTAGTAACTGCAGGTCACTTTGTTAGGTGAAAAAACTCACTTTTATTATCAGTATACATTTAAGACAGGTGTTCATTTTTCAATTTTGCCCATTCCACCTTTGTTGATATATCCACTTGCCCACTGTAAATATGAATCCAGCAAATTTATAGTCACCACAGTGTCAATTGAAAGGTGCCAAAAATATCTTGTATTATACGAATACATAACAAGATTACACTTTTGTTTTTTTTTACTTTGGCGCCTCTACAGCTTTGTTCATTGAGGCAGCTTGCACTTAAAATTTGAATCCAAGCATTTTATTAGTCACCCACAGGTGAATTGAATGGTTCCAAAAAATTCTGTGTATTATAGAAATACATAAAACAGGATACCGGTTGTTTTTGGACTTTGGCGCACTACAGCTTTGTTCATTGAGGCAGCTTGCACTTAAATCTGAATAACCAGCAATTTTTTATAGTCACCACAGTCGTGTATTGAAAAGGTAGACAAAATTATCTTGTGTTATACGAATAACCATAAAAAGATAGTGTTTTTTTTGACTTTGGCGCAACTACAGCTTTGTTCATTGAGGCAGCTTGCACATAAATTTGAATACAGCAATTTTATAGTCTCAACAGGGTGAATTGATAGGTGCCAAAAATTAGCTGGTATTATCCGAATACATTTCAGATACGTGTTTTTTCACTTTGGGGCAGGCCAGCCGCTTTGTTGATTAGATCTACCTTGCAGTTAAATTTGAATCAGCAATTTTTTTTTTGGTAGTCACCCACAGGTGATTGTTACGGCGCCAAAAATACCATTTTTTTATTTCGAATACATTTTCAGATACGTGTTTTTTTCATTTGCCGCAGGCCAGCTTTGTTGATAGATCTTCTTTGCAGTTAAATTTGAATACAGCAATTTATAGTCACCACAGGTGAATTGTTTAGGTGCCAAAAATACCTTGTATTATCCGAATACATTTCAGATACGTGTTTCTTCACTTTGGCGCAGGCCAGCTTTAGTTTGATAGATCTACTTTACAGTTAATTTGAATACAGCAATTTTGTAGTCAAACCACAGTAGTGAATTGATAGGTGACCCAAAAATACCTTTTATTATCCGAATAAACAGTTCAGCTACGTGTTTTTTTCACTTTGGCGCAGGGCCCAGCTTTTGTTGATTAGATCTACTTTGCAGTTAATATTTGATATCTCCGCAATTTTATAGTCACCACAGGTGAATTGATAGGTGCAAAAATACTTGTCATTATCCGAATACATTTCAGATACGTTGTTTTTTAACTTTGGCGCCCAAGGCCAGCTTTGTTGATAGATTCTACTTTGCAGTTATATTTGAAACAGCAATTTTGTTTTTGATTTGAGGGATTTGAGAATAGCTGTGATTTTGCAGTCTTTAATAAGAGACTTTCCAAAACATATTCATTACCTTCTCAAATTTTTATATTATGAACATTGAAGCGAAATTCAAGGTGGTTGGTAAGCGAGCAAAGGGGGGGGTAGCACATGGAGGTTGAGTTTACAGGAGAGAAGGTGCTCCTTCCAGTTGCTGGCGACACCACGCATGCCAGCGGTTGTTCAGTTGTGGACCGTCAGGCCTGTTTCATCGCGGGACGTCAGGCCCTGTGAATCTCAGTAACGAAACCAGCGTCGCCAATCTGTCCTTCAGTGGTTAATAGCAACTGCATCAGCAGTCTTTACCTCCTCGTCTCCCCAGTCACGGCCACAACTGTGCTCATCAGCATCGCCAGCATCCGTCCAACGATGGAAGCAGGCCAAATGTCAACTCGTTGTACCCCACTGTGGATAATCCATTTTCTGAAGACCTCTTTGAATGACAAAATGCGGTGAGGTCAGAAGCATTTTTAAAAAGATCACGAGGCCAGGAAGAGGATGATTTTCTCTGCTTGACGACCCAGTTAATGATGCCATCAGAGGAGGAGAAGGAAGCCGGATCAATCGGCAAAAATACCGGGCGGTTCGCAACGCCTTTGCAGTCCCTCTTGGGGCTTGTAGCCCGCAGCTCCTGGATGCAGAATTTCAGGACGACGAAGTCACACTGTGTTGATGATGATGATGATATGATGACGACCATTGTGGATCCTACTTGGTCTTTTCGCACGAATTTGCTTGCGAGTGCTTCATCCATGGGTCGAGTAGGAAGATGATGGGGTAGTGTTCAGTAGGGTACCGCCTCAAAAAGGGAGAGGAGGTCGCAGAAGTACTGCTGATATGATTCCGCATCCACGGTCAGCGCAAACCCCCGCTCCTCGCTTATCGCCGTCAAAAAGGTCCAGGACCTCTCAACTGGGCCTTCTTTGAGCAAGCCTCCGATTCACCCAGCGATGTCTTATGCCGCCTCTGCCATAAAAACGCCATAAGTAGAGGCAAGAACCTTAGGTGGTTAACACACCACCCCACATGTCTAGTGCACATGCAGCGAATGCAATGGAGTTGAAATGGACGGCACACTTGGGCCAAAAAAGGGCCAGACCGATGACGGGCCTCCAACCACTGTCACACCCTCTGTCTCCGGACTCCTCCTCCTCTGCCACTTGCAAACGTTCCTCAGCTGCCCATGTCTCTCAGAGTCATGATCAGGGATCAGCCTCCGCTTCAGCCTCCACCGTCGCCCGAGTACCACCAGCACCACCAGAGACCCATCCTACCCCTTCTCCTTCCGCCAGTTTGACGACCTGCACGCCGTACAGCGGCCAGTCTAGCAGCCAGCCTTCTGTCTTCCAGGTTTGGGAGCAGGAGAAACACTTTAACCCAAACCATCCCAAAGCCAAAAGCCTGAATGTCGGCATTGCCAGGCTTTTGGCCTTGGAAATGTTGCCTTTCCGTCTGGTGGACACAGATGGGTTCCGCCACGTCATGGCCCTCGCTTGCCCCCAATACCAGATGCCGAGCAGGCATTTCTTTGCCAGAAAAGCCGTCCCTGCCCTGGCCAGCCACGTGTCATCTAAAATTTCAAGCGCGTTGTCTGCATCTGTGTCCGGAAAAAGTCCATCTCACCACCGACACATGGACTAGTAAGCACGGCCAAGGCCGCTATATCTCTGTGACAGCTCACTGGGTGAGCTGGGTGGATGTCTCTGGGGGTGACGGTGGCTCTCAGGCTCGGCGCACGCTCTTCAAAACCGCAGGGATGGTGCAGGGCTCTTTCCCCCAAGGTCCTCTGGTGGCATCACGTGCCCAGAGACACCAGGCCGTGTTGAAATTAATCTGCCTTGGAGACCGTCCACACACAGGTCAGGAGCTGTGGACGGCTCTAAGCAACGAGAACGAGCGCTGGCTGGGTGACAAGAACCTTGTGCCAGGCAAGGTGGTGTGCGATAACGGGCGAAATCTGCTGGCCGCCCTTAAGATCGGTAGGCTGGAGCACATCCCTTGCCTGGCACATGTCATGAACCTTGTCGTCCAGAAATTTCTAAAGAGCTACCCGGGTCTGGACTGCCTGCTGAAGAAGGCTCGAGGTCTGAGTTCGCACTTCCGCCGTTCGCACCCTGCTTCGTCCCGCCTGGCTGCGTTGCAGCGTCAGCTCGGCCTCCCCGTCAACCGTCTCATTGTTGACGTGGCAACACGCTGGAATTCCACCCTCCACATGCTCCAGCGATTGTGGCAGCAGCGCAATGCCATTACGCAGTACGAAGTGACACATGGCCTGACAAGCAGCGGTACGGACCTCGGGGTGTTGAACCACCGAGAGTGGAGGCAGGTGAAAGAGCTCTGCACCATCCTTGCCAGTTTTGAAGAAGCCACCAAAATGGTCAGTGCGGACAATGCCCTTGTCAGCATGAGCATTGTGGTGATCTTAGTTCTGGAACGATCGTTGGACACTCTGAAACAACAGGTCCCGCCAGCGACGGAGGAGGAGACGGACACAGATGCGGACACGGAGCCTTTCTCTCCGTCAAATCCACAAGGCCCGACAGTTTCACAATTTCATCGGTCTTCATTAGGCAGTGGTTCGGGGTCCAGAGCTAGTGCAAGGTGGCGCATCAGCTCTCAGGGTGCATCATCTCAGGCAAGTCAGGGCTGTGTTGAAGCTGTGCCGGAGGCAGCGGAGAAGGAGGAGGAGGAGGTATTCCTAGACACCGATGTTACCGACGTCCCTGCCTTGGAAAGAGGTTGGCGCGAATTTGAGGCGGAGGAGGAAGATGAGGAAGATCAGTTTGCTAGTGCCCCTCGACCCAGAGGCTTGGGAAATCAAGGCTCCATCTCTCACATGAGTGCTTGGATGCTCCATTTCCTCCAACATGATCCTCGCATTAAGGCCATCAAAATGAACAACAGTTACTGGGTGGCCACCCTCCTGGATCCCCGGTACAAAACAAAAATCAGCACTTTCCTTCCACCACCCAAATAGAGAGTAAAATGCAGGAAATGGAGACCTTGCTGATTGATCAACTGGAGACATCTGTTGCGTCTGCTTCACGTTCCCCAAATGTCACGGTGTAAAAACATCAGCGACGTGACAGCAGTAGAGTGCCAAGTAGGCGTAGCGGCAGCAGCAGGCAAGGTGGCAGAAGCCTAATGGGTGACCTCTGGCAATCTTTGTTTACCACCTCACCAACGCATGCAATGCAGGGCACACATCCAACACACAGAGATCAGCTTAAGATCATGGTGCACGACTATCTGCGTCTCAACACCAATGTTTTTGCATGTGTTCCGGACCCAATAGACTTCTGGGTATCCAAAATGGACGAATGGCCCGAGCTGGCTCGTCACGCCATAGAGGTGTTGTCCTGCCCAGCAGCCAGCGTCATATCTGAGCGGACCTTCAGCACAGCTGGAGGAGTCATTACAGACAAACGCATCCGGCTTTCCACAGATAATGTGGATCGTTTGACTTTCATCAAGATGAATCAGGCATGGATCTCTGATGATGTTGTGGCCCCAATTGCCGAGGTCACCGATTAGTTGCCAGTCTACTTCACATTCCTTTTCAAACAGAAATGGTCCTCTTGAAAACTTTTTTTTAAAATGATCATTTCTTACTGCAATTTTTATTCTCTTTTCCCAACAGTTCATTTTGCTGGTTTTGCTGTGAGGAGACTGTAAAAGACAGCAAGGTTTCATGACAACACCGTATTCCATTTACTCACTTTATCTTAAGTTTTCGCATTGTCAATGGTTTTGAGGTCATGTTGCTGTGAGATAAAGCTTATAATTTGGTCCCTTGGAACAGAAATGTGGCTTTTAAGTGGCATTTCCCCTCACAATTTTTAATATGGCTGAGAGTTCATATTTATAATTTTTTTGGGTCAAGTAGGTAGCTGGTGAGATACAGCAATAATCATGGTCCATTGGAAACAGGGAAATGTGGCTTTTAAGTGGCATTTCTCCCTCACAATTTTTAATAGTGACTGAGAAAAAAAAAAAAAAGGTCATATTTATAATTTTTTGGGGTCATGTAGCTGTGAGATACAGCAATAATCATGGCCTTGGAACAGAAAGAAATGTGGCTTCTAAGTGGCAATCTCTCCCTCACAATTTTTTAACAGTGGACTGAGAAGGTCATTTTTTATAATTTTTTGCGGGTCATGCTGCTTTGAAATGCCAGCAAATACTACAGGACTATTTGATAAAAAAATGTTGTTTCTCTAAAGAACATTTGTTTATTCTTACAATTGTCCAAAAGTGGCTCCAGGGTCATGCTTGAATTTTTTGGGGGCATTTTGCTTTGAAATGCAGCTATACTACAGGTCCTATTATAAAAATAATGTGGTTTCTAACAGACTTTGTTCTTACAATTGTCAAAGTGGCTCAACTCTAAGTGGTCATGCTTTTGATTTTTTGGGGGCATTTTGCTTGAAATGCAGCTATACTACAGCGTCCTATTAAAAAAATGTTGTTTCTTAACAGCCATTTGTTCTTCACAATTTTCCAAATTTGGATCAAGGGTCATGTTTGAATTTTGTTTGGGCATCTTTGTTTTGAAATGCACGACTTTACTACAGGTCCTATTATAAAAAAATGTTGTTTCTAACAGACCAATTTGTCTTCACAATTGTCAAAGTGGCCTCAAGGGTCATTGCTTTGATTAATTTTTGAGGGCATTTTGCTTTGAAATGCAGCTATACTACAGGTTCCTAATTATAAAAAATGGTTGTTTTTAACAGACATTTGTTCTTCACAATGTCAAGAGTGGGATCAAGGGTGATGGTGCTGTCCAGAAACAGGAATAGGTAGGAAACTGTTAATGGCACACATATTGCAAAAATAACTTGTTTTTGCAGATCTTTAACATAGCTATCAATCCTGTTATGAGACAACCCATTTAATACAATTAAAAAAAGAGAAACAAAGACATGGTGGGTATTCCATCTATTTTAAAATGTGTTTTTCTAGAATTAAACTACTAAAAAACTTGATGTATAAAATAGCTGGTAAAAAATTTCCTCTGAATTGTACAAGGGAGGCACAGGAAAACATGACCAGATGTAGGTTATTCAGAGGACTTGGAGTATGGAGCACGGACAGAGAACAAAGTACAGAGACAATTTCTCCAGCACGTGAGTAAAATAAGAAAAAAATGCCAAGAAAAAGGGCACCTGGGTGGAACAGAGCGGTTAACACCAGTATTTCAAGGAAGACTCAATTGGTCCGCACTCTAAGGAGGGCAAGCGCTACACAGGACAGGGATCAGTATATGTCCAGTGAAACTAAAATGGATGGTTGAAGACTCCTTTTTCCGGCACTTTTTTAAATGTTGGGGGTCATGCAGGGCCTTTTGGGGCTCATGCTGTGGCCGAGGACAGATATAGTCAATGGTCAGGTGAAACTAAATGGTGGTTGAAAGACTCCTTTTTCCGCCACTTTTTAAATCTGTGGTCAGACAGGTTTAATGGTCATTCTGCAGGTACAGACAGATATAGTCAATGTCCAGTGAAAACTAAAATGGTGGTTGAAAGACTCCTTTTTCCGGCACTTCTTTAAATGTGGGGAATCATGCAGGTTTGGGGGCTCATGCCTGTGGCCCGAGTACAGTATAGTCAATGTCAGAGGTGGAAAATAAAATGGTGGTTGAAGACTCCTTTTTTCCGGCATTTTAATCTGGGGGTCATGCAGGTTTGGAGTCATGCTGTGGCAGGACAGGTATAGTCAATGTCCAGTGAAACTAAAATGGTGGTTGAAAGACTCCCTTTTCCTGGCACTTTTGATCTGTGGGTCAGACGTGGTTTAATGGTCTTCTGCGGTACAGGAAAGATTAGTTCAATGGTCAGTGAAACCTAAAATGGTGGTTGAAGACTCCTTTTGCAGCACTTTTTATTCTTGGGGGTCAGCAGGTTTGGGGCGCATGCTGCGTTCAGGACAGGAGGTTAATTCAATGTCAGTTCAATGTAGAATTGATGGTCTCAAAATCATACTGCCTTCTGACACTTTTTAATTTGTGGGTGATGCAGGTTTAAGGGTCATGCTGTGGTACAAGACAGGGATAGTAATGTTGTGTGTTTTTTTTTCTGTGGCCTTTTTTAACACTAAGTGTGTTGCCTAAGTGTAGCACATATCCATTTGACTGTTGTGGATGTATAATTCAGCTTCTCCAGCCTTGTTTGGTGTAAGACATGAAGGATGTTGTTGCTCTCCCTTAGACTTAATGGATCATCGATCATAATGACTGCTCACTATGGACTATCTTGTCGATGATGGTAGACTATCGTACCATCGGACCGATGTCGATGGCCAACGCAATCGCTCAACACTAGTTAAGAGGCATGGAGGATAAAATAATGAAATGTATTTTGGCAAGAGAAAATGTCTTCTACATTTAAACTTGTACATGTGTATAAATATCCTCTACAAAAACTAAAATGAAAAACTATTTCATGTAAAACCCCCTCAAAAGACAAAGAGGTTTTCTCCAACTTTTTGTAAGACAAGACAAAAAAAGTTTAAAGGGGTTTTCCAAGACTTATAACGTTCCTACCACCTCCCACTGTTTAAATAAAAAATGAACTCTTACTTAAGCCTTGCATTATCACCCTTTCAGCACTTCCAGAGCTTCAGTTTTCCTGTCCCCTGTCCCTCACTGATGACACCATGTTTATGGATCACATGATGCTGCAGAAAATTACTGACCCCTGTGGACACATGTTGTACATGTAAGCATGTGGCCACTTAGGCCAGAGATTGGTTGCAGTATCATGTAATCCATGAACGCGATATCATCAATGAGGTACCGAGGGGTAGGAGGATGTAGTTTTGACATCTCTCTGTCCTTCAAACCACACATCCAAGCCCCTATGTCAGGGCTGGGCGGCGCTCGGCTTGCAGGAAGCAATGTTCTGCTGAAGCTGGAATGCAAGCGGACCCACCCTGGATTACACATTCTGCTGGCAGCTCTTGGTGAGCTGGACTGAGGTCCAGACACTCCGGACAGGGGAGTGTCGCACCGACCAATGGTGAGGACACGGAGGCTGCTCCAATCAGCTCCCCAATGTGCGGTATCTGGTAATTCCATTTTAACTTCACCCTGCTAGCTGATGTGCTGCACCTGCGAGATTTCCTGCTGCATTGTGATCTTGTGCTATAGATGTGTTTGATCATACGTGTTCCTGACCTCGGCTGTGTTCCAGTGAACCATGCCGTGCTCTCCGTTTTTTGTGTAGATGATAAAGGGAGTCGGGGGGGTACACCAGAGGAGCGGGCCGGGTCGTTTTCTTCACTAGGGTTGCCTGATATGTGGGGCACGTGGCGTTAATTCGGTTTGAGGTTTTGTCCTGGGACCCTGTCTGAATTTTATACATCGGACGGCCATCCTGCAATTGTAGCGGTCAGGGTAGATTGGGGGAAGGGTGGCACAGGAGCCTCTGCCGTAAAAGATAGGCTTGCAACTCTGAATGGGTAATGGGGGAGAGCCGGCGAAATGGATGGGGGATAAGGGGTAAATGACAAGGGTGGTGTATAAATGTGCATGGGATGTGCGGAAAACATGGTTAAAAATAAGGTTTAGATAAAGGGAGAAGAAGGCTACTTTGGTGTGATTGGTAAGGTTTAGAGAAAAAATAGTAAAAGATAGTAGTTTTTTGGAGGGGCACTGCTGGAAACTGGGGTGAAGAACAAGAAGATTGCGTGTAGGAATTAATGAAAGGGAAGAGGGAGGAATCGGGCGTGAATAAGATATAAAGGAATTTTAATGACAGATTTAGAGTAGCAGGTAAATGAGGTGGATAAGAAGAAGAAGGAAGGATGGGCTAGAAGATCAGGAAGGAAGAGAAACAGGGGAAACAGTCTTGCAAGGTATAAGGAGCCGACGTCCCAATGATGGGGGAAATAAACAGGGTTGAATGGGAATTGGGTCTAGTCGTTTAAGTGTACAGTATTGTAAACGCAAGGCTAATCACATTTTGAGCCAACAGTACATGTCTGATCAAGGGCTGTTGAGAGCCGGTGTAGGGGCAAGATCCAACATTTGAGTAGCTGCTCACACTAAGGAGATGATCTATATGCAGAAACCAGGAACGCAGGCTTATGCCTGAGAAAGAGGCTATGGTTAATTGGAGAATTGTAGGAGAAGGGGGGACGGACAAAATGTTAGGGTGGTCTAAAAGAATTCAACGGAAATATCTATGATAGTAGAGCAAGAATAGGTATAGCTTGACCAGAATTTTGATTAAAGGTCATTTACAATGAGAGTATGGTGGGTTCAAATGCAATGTACTAATGATCTCGTTATAACTATAGGATTACCATCGAGGGTAGAATAGTATATTTCAACTGGGACAAACGGAAACGATAAGGAGGAAGAACAATGATACAGTAAAAAGAACGGGGGTGTATCGGCTTGAAAGGGATAGATGTGGGCGCAACAAAGAAGAAGAAAACCGGAAAGTGTTAAATGCAGGGTAGAATACAGGGGTGGGGTGATGACCATGTGGAGTAAAAAAAAGATTTTGTGCGGTAATTACGTTATCCGATGAGATAAACCCCAAGGGTTTAGTATGTCCTTTGCTTTGTGAGATTTATGTGTCATAGGTTAATAAATTAAGACTTTAGAGGACGGGTCTAAGGAGGGGGTTTTTTAATTCTTTTTTTTTGGTTGAGTTGACCCATTAGCCCCCCAAACCCCGCCTCTTCGTGGAATAGAACAGTGTTATCAAGTTGTCCGACAGGTAATGGGTTCAGAGGAGGGTTATGGGCTACGATAGAGTGGGTAAAGGTGCGGGGAATACGTATAAAGGGAGAGATAACTCTTAGAGAGTTGACATTTGTTTTACAAGACGTCGATATGGGAAAACTACGTAATTGAGTTTTCCACCATGAATAGATACTTTCTTGCGCCTTATCTAAGCGGAAGTTGGTAGCGGTCGGTTTATAGAGATCATTACAAGAGTGTATATCAGTGGGGGCTTTTCTCTTAAGGTAAGGGAAGTTCAAAGATGAAGATTAGAGGGTGCGATAACAGGGCAGGTTGGCGGCTGTGTTAAACACGGCTATTTTCTAGAAGCCGGGAGTGGTTGATTGGCGGGGGTATATAATTGGTACATTAGCAGGCGCTCAACCATTATAAGTATGGGTTGTTGTGATTGGAGTTTTCGCCTTTATTGGTTGGAATTTTATGAAGTAGGGGGATTGTTAAGGAGAAGTTGAGTTAATGTGTTGTCAAGGTGGGCCAGATGGGTCTGACGAATTACAAACTATAGTGGGACTTGTCGAAGGCACGGGGTGGAAGGGGGGGTGGGTGATTTGGATACGGGCTGGTGTTTGTGGGGGGAAAGGATGTTGTAGAGGGGGGGGCTCGAGATAATGTACAATGAGATCAGGCGTGTTTACCGACTGTTTTTGGTGAAAAGGAACTATTATGGTCTGGAAGCGTAAGTTTGGGCTAGTCTATTTTGGGTGTGCACGGGTCCCCTATTGTATTGATAGGGGAGGGGGGGGTTTGGTGGGGGGTGAACAGTGTGGTGTATATGAAGTTATATGTTGATTCATTTTTTTTTGGGAGGATATCCGGAGAATGGGGCCCGGGTCTAGTGTTGGCACCCCACGTGTTAGGTGTGACACCAGCCGTCAGCGATTAGTGAATAGAAGAGGTGGTTCGGGTAAAAACATATTATACTGAAGCTCTTCGGTTATGGGGTCTTGAGAAAGGGTTTTTATCAGGAATAGGGCGCTAATGTGTACGAGTGTTGATTGTTGTTGTGAGAGAGGAGGTGAAAAAAACAACTACTAGGGGTCTGGGCTCACCCCCCCAGGGTTATGGTAGGGCGGTCGGGTTGGGGAGGCAACGGGGGGTGTTGCGGGATCCGCTGGCAGAGGCTGGATGGGGACGGGCAAGGTCAAGGGCGTAATACGAGAGAATGAAGTTAGATTGCTGGAGAAGTTTATATCGGGGAGTTTTTGGTCAACCTAAAAGAGAAGTACTGAATATGGGGCGCAAAGGAGCGGGGGGCCTACTACGAATTAGTGGGTATATGCGGAGGGGTAGATCTTTGAGGCCTATAAATTAAAAATATGGTTAGGCGGTTAGTGTGTGGGTTGAATTTCGGTGCTTTAAACGGGTTAAATGTAGGCTGGATCTATAGTGTAGGGGGGGAATGAGGATAAGCGCACCCGGTTATGTTCCGTCTTTGGGATGTATTATTAGGTAGGGTGTGTCTGACGGTTGCTTTATTACGTCTTGGTAGGGAGTGGTTTTTAAATCCGGCCCACGGGTAGGTGGCGTACTCCCCTGGCTAGGGGCCATTGGGGATGAGGGAACAGGCAAAGGCTAGGGAAACAAAATACGTGGATGCTGGGTTGAGAGGTACTTGTGGTCGTCGGCTATTGTTGGATGCAGTGTAAAAAAAACTCCCTAAGGTATGATGAGTTCTCAGTAAGAAGAGTAACCGGAACTTATACTCATGATACGAGATATATTGACTTTGTACGTTTGTGGTCCGAAAATAAGCCCTTGGAAGTTTTGTTCAAGCGAGATCTGAACGTGCCTCGGGCTTGGGGGAATGAGGTTGTGGGTCGTCGAGCGGCTCCCAGTCTGTAGGTTCGGGCGCGCCCTGTGGGTGCGGCCCCTCGGCAACCCATTACTCTAGTATTTTTGAGGACTATCGGTGACTGTGGTAATTTGCAGCCCTTGCATGAATTCGATTTTTTAGGCCGGAATAGAGGGGTGAGATTGGAACTGCCCTCCAACCCCACCCGCGGCAGATAAAGGGTTACCATACAGTTGTTATGGCAGCGGTTTTTGGGAGGTGGGTCTAGGTAATCCGACAGAAGGTTCGAGGGTGTTAATTTTTGTGGAACTAATGAGGGAGAATTGAAGGAGAATATGGAGTAATAAGTAAGTACTTACACGCGAAGTGGGGTAGATGGGCCACAGGTAGGGACAGGAACTGACTGGGAGGAGGGGGGGTAAATTGGGCGAGATTACATATTGGGGGGGAGGATGGACGCGGAGGGATGCGGTGTAGGAGGGTTGGTTACAATGGTCGGTGTAGGCTTACGGATTAGTAGTACGGGAAAATGGTTTTAGCCAGGGAGGCCAAGCTCACTAAACATACCCCTCCGGAGATAACAGTTATTTATTATTGTTATTTTATTCATCGTGTGAGAATGCATAGTGTGGGTGGTATATTGAGAGATAGAGGGGGAGAAAAGACCCCACCGTACGGCTGATAACTAAGGCAAGATCTTATGGAGCGAGTCTCTGCAAGCTTTGTGGCGACTACGTTTGGGCTTCGGGGGTTCTAGTCACTGCACCTTTGAATTTGGTTCTTCGTGAGAGGGCTTACACGAGTTGAATTTTCCATTTTGCACCAATTATTAAAAACTATTTCTTTTAAGCATTTTTTCTTTTTTTAATTGCACATTCCAAGACTTATAACATTTTCATTTTTCTGCCGAAAATACTTGATGAAGAGTTTTGTGAAAGATTGAAGTGTGTCAGAAGGAATGGAGGCTGCTTTCTAGCAAGTTTTTTAAGTGTTAAAAGAAATGTGAAATTTAATTTTTATTTTCCTGGATGCTGGATTCTACAAATTGTATTTTAGTTGCTGTCCTATCCTGACGTCTAATGGGATATCTGTGCAGTGCCACTCTATCAAATGGATTTGTGAATTGTACTGTGTTTAAGGTGGTGGTAAACCATTTTCTTTTCAGTATTTATCTGTCGACAGGGCTATATGAGGGCTTTTTTCAGTGAGATAAGCTACAATTTTTATTGGCTCTCTTTTTTATCACTTTTTATTAAGTTTTTTTGGGAGGTACAATAAACGAACAATAGCAATTTGTTTATAGAGCTCACCACACTAGATATTTAAATAATGCATTACGGGTCAGTCTCTAGGGTTGCTATAGTTATACCCATGCTTTACAGGGAATCCATAGGCAAGAAATGTCATATAGTGTGCTGTCATCCTGGGGAGGTGTGACTTTTTGAGAGTCTTCTAAATGCTGTAAGAAACATAAGCCCAATGGAAAGCAAGGTACGTTTAAAAGGGTTGTATGGTAAATTTTTACATTATTTTATTAGGTTATTGCTACATTATTTAACCCCTTAAGCTGAATGCCTAAAAAGTACTTAATGACAGCACATTTTTTAAGGTTTTGCTTCCTTGCATTTCAACAGTCGTAACTTTTTTATTTTTTCAATGACTCAGTTGTATAAGGCCTTGTTTTATTCAGTACAAGTTGTACTTTTTGGAGGAATAGTTTAAGCTCACTTATAAACTATTGCAGAATTTTTTAACATTTTTTTTACTCTTTTGTTTTTTTAGATTTGTTTTTACACCATTGACATTTCACACTTAATAACTTGTTAGATTAAAAGAGTTGTATCATTTCATTAAATGGCCTTCAGAATAAGGGGACAATGAAAACAAGTAACTTTGCAATTATATGTCATTAGCAAAGCTGTTTGTATTCACTTTTCCTATCTTTGTTTCTGTTTACACTGTATCCAGTGTGGTTGATCCTCTTTTGCATTTCACTAGCTGAGCCCTCATTTACTTCTGTTCGGCCCCTGGTCGTATTCACAGGAGCAAGCTTCTGTCTCCTCACTCAGAGAAAAGGGACCGGACATTTTCACTTGCACAGCCAGAAAAAACAGAAAAAACACTGCAGGGCTTTTAAACAGGGGAAAAAGACAAAATTTTGTGTCGATCCTTGCCCCGCTCAGATTAAGGGGCCGTAGCAATTTCTCTCTGCACACCCAGCAGAAAAACACTGCAGAGATTTACAATCGTAAACATAACAGTGTGTCTCGTGCCTAACTCTCCTGCATAGAAGGGAGATATGTGCCGTTCATAGGAACACTGGATTCAAATCTCCCGCTGTGAGAGGGACGAGATCAGTGTGCGTTAGTGAATGCAGCTTGGTATTTTTTTCAGTCTTATAAAAAAATGCTGATGGGAGGAACAGTGACATTGGACTCAGGAGGGGGGGGGGGTTCGGGGCCAGTGAACGTGAAATGGGGATGTGTCAACCCCGCTGGGGGGGAAGAAATGCCCCTGCTTTTTGAGTTGAGAAAATGATGCAGTATGAATCAGCCCCAACTAAAAAAGCAAAAATCCCCTTTTTTTTTTCAGGGGTTTTAAGTTGTGTGGATACCTAATATGTGTAGGGGTTTTTTTTTGTAATGTATGCACAAGTATTTTTTCATTAATTTTTTTTTTTTATTTTATTATTTTATTTTTTTCTACAGTTTTGTATGTTTTTTATTTTTTTTTAAAACCCTGAAGGGGAAATGTGTTATTTTTTTTTTAACTTATTAATTTTTTAGCATATTCATATTCAAAATACATTATAATTGTTCAGTTTCAAAGGCAAAAGGGCCAAAAGTGTGCCAGATCGTGATTGTCAACGACACCCCTGGGGCTACTCTAGGTCCCCAGGTGACTGTGTACCTTCCTGGGCTTTTTGGGGTCCCCGGGAATCCCAATCACCGGACACAGCAGGGGAAATCCCCTTGATTACGCTGCGGTCACGAACAAAGGGTTAAGCCCTGTTCTCAGCACTGCTGTAGAGTCAGGTACCACAAACTCCCGTTTGATGAATGACCTGCACCACCCAACGTCAGAAACCGGCAGGCGATCGTTAAGGGGTTAAATAGAAAAAAACTTGCAATATACTCACCTCTTCACTCCAGCACTGCACTATCCTCACTCTCTGCCAGTCTTCTGTTTTCTTCCGGTCTTCTTTCAAACGGGATGTTACATATGTGGTATCCCAGCGCTTGCAGCCTTCCTCCTTATTCCCTTCTATGGGGGTTCAGAATATAGCCAAAGGTGTACATTTGGCTATATTCAGGAGCTCCCATAGAACTGAATGGGGAGGATGGTCGCAATTGCTGCCCTCCTCGTTCTCATGCAAGGCCAGCTTGTAGTGTGAGAGCCATCTGGTAGTAGACTTTTTCCCGAAACATTCCCCTTTTAATTTTGAAGGGGGGCCTATGGGTGGGATGGAAGGGCTTGGGTTAACTTAGCTTAAGGGGAAAATTTTGGGCCCAAAGTATAGTGACTTAGCTTCCCTTTAAAAACGAGGGTGACCTGGCAGCTAATCCCCCTTTGTGTGGGGATGGACAGTTGGGTTTTTGGAGGCCACCCTGAACCTCTAAAGATGAAGCTTGTGTTAGCCACACAGCACCATTTTTCAAATATGTCAAATTGGTAAGTAGAACTTTTTTATACATTCAATCAGCCAAGTAATTCTGAGTTTGTACTTTGTATTAACCCTTTCCCAACATTGGATATACCCATATGTCTGATGTGGGAAGGGGTTCACGCAAATTATTATTATTATCATTTATTTTAAAGCACCATTAATTCTACGGTGCTGTACATTCAAAGGGGGTGGGGGGTTACATACATAACATATGTCAAACAAGTAAAATGGTGATGATAAATGACTAACAATTGATACAGAGGGAGAGAGGACCCTGAACACAAAGGCTTACAATCTACAGGGAAGGAGGAAAGAGACAGAAGTTGAGGCGCAGACATGTTTGTGGGGTGGTGTAGTGGCAGCTGCAAGTTAAAGGCTATCCTGAAGAGAGGTGTTGTTCGGGTTGCTTTTGAGGCTAGTGAAAGTGAAGGAGAGTCTGATGTGTTGGGCAGTGAGTTTCAGAGTATAGGAGAAGCATGAGATAAGTCTTGGAGAAGCTGACAAGAGGAGAGCCGAGCAAAAAAGAAAGTCCTGTGAGAAATGGAGATTGTGTAAGGGGAAGTATCTAGAGATTAATTCAGATATGTTTGGAGGGGAGAGAATATGGACAGCCTTGTAGAATATGCTTAGTAGCTTGAACTGAATTCGCTGGGCTAGGGGTAAGCAGTACTGGGATTGGAAGAGGGGAGAGGCAGAGGAGTAACAGGGAGAGAGGTGGATAAGACAAGCAGGAGTGGTTTGGAATTGAGCAAGAGAGCCAGATGGAAGTCAGCAGAGAAGGATGTTGCAGTCTAGGTGGGAGCTGATAAAGGCATGGACTAGCATTTTTGTAGCATCAAAGTTAATAAATAAGTGGATTAGACAGATAATTTTCAGGTGGAAATGGCAAGCAGAGGTAGGGCTTGGGTGTGTGGTTTGAAAGCTAGAGAGGAGTCAAAGGTTATCCAAAGGCAATGGACCTGTAAGACTGGTGAGAGTGTAGAGCCGTTGACTGTGATAGAGAGATCAGGAGATTAAATGAAATGGTGAAAAGATGATGAAATCAGTTCTCTCCGCTTTTAGTTTTAGGAGTTGGGAGGAGAAGGAGAATATGGATGATAGACACTCCGGAATCCTGGAGAGTAGTGTGATGACATCTGGGCTGGAAATGTAAAGTTGGGTGTCATCAGCATACAAGTGGTACTGAAAGTCATGTGATGCTATTAACTGGCGCAGGCTAGATAGAAAAGAGTAGGGGACCCAAGACTGACCCCTGGAGAACACCAACAGCAACAGGGTGAGAGGAAGAGGTGGTGCAAGAGAAGGAGGTGGTGGGAGAGTGAGAGATGCTGAACATCCTATCAGTGAGATATGAGGAAGTCCAGGAAAGAGTCAAGTCCGTAATGCTAACCACAAATTGAAACTGACAGTTCTGTTGAAGTTAGCGCATTCAGACGTAGTAAAAAGAGAAACATTCGTGAGGTATGACTGAAATTTATGAGCTTCTAGTTTTCTCTATACAGACTAGTGCAGGTCATTTAGTTGAATTTGTAATGAAAATTAATTATTACTTATAAAATTTTGTTCATATTTTTATAATTTACTTTTTTTCTAATTAAAATCTTACTAAATATCTTTTTATACTTTTAGATTGTAGCTAAATTTTCATTCATCTAAATCTAGGTCAGTGGGTCAGGATTTTGCATATTGGTATAAACTTTTTATGAAACTTTTAATCTTTTTTCATTTTTATTAAATCAAATGAAACAAATTTTTATCAGATGTTGATCATTAAAATTATTTTTTTCTGCTCTTAGTCTGTATTCTAAATATGGCAGTAGCCAAAACCCGAGGTCTCCTGGAATTTGAGATGCACCAAGTAAGATCACTACAATAGTTCCTATTCGCTGACATGCTATTCTAACAGCTTTTATTTTAGTTTTAGCCTGTATGTATGCAATCACTGATAATACTATGATAACTATAACTATCCGATTAAGAATGTTATCATAGATGCTGTGTTGGTTTGATAATTTTATACTATACAATATTATTTTAATTTTATCTTAATTTTATCTTATATATTACTTGTGTATTATTTAATTTTATATTAATTGCATATTATTTTATTTAATATACTATATTTTTCAGACTATAAGACGCATTGGACAACAAGATACACCTAGATTTTAGAGGAGGAAAATGGGAAAAAAAATTGAAAAAAAAAGTGTGGTGAAGCTTTCTCTGTAGGTAGATGTAGCTCCTCTGTAGGTATTCTAGGTATATGCCACCAGCTGGTCTGTGTTCATACACTTCGGTAGGTAGATAGGCATATAGGCCAATAATATCTAAATACACATGGTATAATACTGTATACATAGTGGTTATGTAGGGATTAGCTGGACAAATGATAGGCACAAATGGGTTTTTGGATGCAAAAATAAACAGGGTTTATTATACAATGGGAAAAAGAAAACAAAAACAGGAACACAAAATATTCCCAGCAGGAGGCTTTACAGCAGCCGTTTAATGTCCATAAACGAAAAAATCATATGGCTTAACTTCAGCTAGGTAGGCATAAAGTCCATACACAACTGTGTAGTGTCGGTCAAGTCCAGGTGCAGAGCAGCCAGTCTGCCTCAAGTCTGTGTCCCAGAGCTTCTCTCTTAGCTCCTCGCTGCAGCACACTGTGGAGGGAAATGACAAACAAAGTTCTCAGGTTTAGGCTATGTTCACACGGCTTATTTGCGAGGCGTAATTATGCCTCGCAATTACGCCGGGTGGAGGGGGGCGGGCCGGGAGCGGGGGAGGGAACGGGGGGCCGGCACCTCGCCGGCCCATAGATTTTCATTACCAGCGGCGCGTATACGCCGCTGGTAATTCACATGTCACTTATCTCCCCGCGCGGCGTATTCGCCGAGCAGGGAGAGGAGACGTAATCCATAGTTCTTTATGAGAACTGTGGATTACCGTATTGACTGGGACGTATTCCAGCCGTAATTTGTGCACTCCGGCGCGTAATTACGGACTGAAATATATTGCACTTTAAGCCGTGTGAACATAGCCTTACACTCCTCAACTAATGTCTAGGAACAGCAAGCTTTAAAGGCCTCAAGAGGTTCAGTAAAGCCCAGACCAGACTCTGGGAATGGTCTTCCATCCACCCGTTCCGGGAAAAGAGCCCATTTAAGCTGCATGGCAGCTATATAACTATACACACTTCAGTAACCTATCATCACTGACTAGAAATGCTCTTTTTCCCCACAAGCTCCTGGGACTCCGGTGGCACATACATTGCATTTTCCCTTCTGCCATCCAGCTTGATGCAAAAGCCGGGATGTACTGCCGGATCGACCACCATGACCTCCTTAGAAATTCTATATGGAATACAGCAATCGGCCTGGCACGTATATTCCTTCCACAATCTTACTTGTTGGTAGCCTACATATCCCCTCCTCCTGCCCAAGGCAAGGGGATTGGGCACTTGAATCCACCAAACAGTGGACCATTGACAGGGCATCTGCATTTATACTGTATGTTGTTTCCCTGCCCTGTGCTCTACCACAAACTTAAAATCCTGAAATGTGAGGAACCATCTTGTCACCCTTGCACTATTGCCAATACTCCTACATATCCACTGACAGCAGCTCAGTGAAATGACAATACGGGGAAAAACATTACTCTTACTTGCCGACTGCTGTGGAGATCACAACATGGGGAGATCACAGCACAGGGAGATCACAACACAGTGAGATTACAGCATGGGAAGATGAAAGCATGGATAGATCACAGTTTATGGGGAAATGACAGTACGGAGTAAAACATTACCCTTAGGCTATGTTCACACGGCTTATACACGCTGTAATTGCGGGACGGATTTCGCCGGTAATTACGGCGTGTGCTCGGCAGCGAGGGTGAGGCGGTGGGGCTGTCAGCTCGTCGGCCCCATAAACATTCATTATCCATGGTGCGTATCCCGCTGTGACAATTGACATGTCACTTTCTCCCCGCACGCCGAGAGGAGACGGAAACCATAGTTCTCTATGAGAACTGTGGATTACCGTAATGACTGGGATGGATTTAAGCCGTAATTCGCGCAGTACAGCGCGAATTACGGACTGAAATCCGTCCCAAAATAAGCCGTCTGAACATAGCCTTACTTGTTGACCGCTGGGGAGATCACAGCACAGGATGATAACTGCACAGAGACATCAAAGCATGGGGAGATAACTGCATAGGGGGATCACAGTATGGGAAGATGAAAGCATGGGGAGATCAAGGAAGGGAAAATCACAGCAAAGGGAAATGACAGTACGGGGAAAAACATTACCCTTGCCTGCCAACCCCTTGGCCTGTTTTTGTGGAATCTAGAATTTTGAAATGGCTCTACATTTCAGACTATATGATACACCACGATTTTCATCACAAATTTAGGAGAAAAAAGTGTGTCTGATAGTCTGAAAAATATGGTAGTTTTTATACATGTCCTTACTGTTTTTTTAACAATTTAAATTTCTCTGCTTGTAAAACACATTCATATTACACAAATTAGTTAACTTTAAGTTGTTCATTTTTCTTAATTTCCAAAAACTATTTTAAAGCACCAATTTGAATATGAAGTGGCTTTCAGGTGCTCTAAAAATTACCCCAGGTTAAAAAGTACACTCATCTACGTATTCCAAACAGCATTTAATAAATTTGTGCCACGACTGTGCCATCTCAGACCGCAGCGCAGCCTTCTGCCCATAAGGTACAGCAGAGACTGCGCTTTTGGCCATGATTGTATTTTTTTGCTACAGGTTTTGGCACTGTCTGAACATGGTCTAATTCTGTCTGTCTGGGCTATGAATGGCAGCTCAGCCACACCCGTCTGGTTCTTTGCTAGCCCTAGGGCAAGGCTGCAAATCGATCTGCCTGATTGGTGAGTGCCAGCTGCCATCTCCACTTACCTTTCTTGCCTGTCTGTCTGGGTTCTGTGTGGTCGGGATGTCAGAGTGTCGGTCCTATCACGTCTTGGAACCGGATACTGACATCCCTTAAGAAGACCACATTTCCTCTTGTCAGGGTGCTTGTGATAGACTTGTTCTTGAGCTAGCTTTCTCTCTCTGGATAGCATATTTGGACCTCCTGACCTTGAACCTGCCTTTTTGAATTTCGTTTATTGCCTGCCGCTTCTGTAGTTTTTCTGCTGTCTCTGGTTCTGACCCATTTTTGCCAACCCTTCTACATTGTGTTTTTCTGTCTTGTCTGTTTTCTGTTTCCACGTAGTTAGGGTAGGGACTGCCTACCAGTTGTCGCCGACCACTTAGGGTCGGGTCGGCAAGCAGGCAGGGACAGTCTCTAAGGAACTTAATGCTAGGACGCACTGTCTGTCTGTCTCTATTTATCTTCTCTTGGGGTCCCTTTGAAGGAGTTTCCAGGTTAAGAGGTTTTCCAGGTGAATATTTTAAAATAAATTGGTGGTGCCATTGCTACAATAAAATAAAAAGTGATACTTACCTCCCCAGTCACCTCCGTTCCAGCACAGCCACCACGCCTGTTTCAGCTGATTGGCTGCAGCAGTCAGGTGTTATACAACTGGAAGAGTCCGAGAAAGGCAAAGAACTGGACGTCCTTTGGTGTAAGGTGTTGCCTTGGTCTCATGATGTCAAAATGTGAACAGCATGATGAGGAGGACTGTTTATATCCCAATTTAAATTGATCCCCTAAAATTTATTGAGCGATTCTGGGATTTTGCTATGAAGTTCCTTGTTAGAGAGCTGCAAGTTGTGCAAAAAGTACTGAAACACTGAACAGTTGGACACGTGCATTCTAAAGTTAAGAGAAATTTCAACCAAAAAGTATCCATGTTTATGAATACAGTATGTTTCACAAAATTAATTAGAAGTGGCTTTATAATATAACAAATAAAGTTTTTACAATGACCTGTACATAAAGTTTAAGAAAAAAGGCACCACACAATTTGTTACACAATTTTTGTCTGATTATGTCAGTACCGCAGAAGTGGTCATAAACCATTATATGAGCACACAGCAGCGCTTAGAAAGGAAGGACTCCATTTTGACAGTAGAACCCCCTAAAAATTCCCTATTTTGAAAACTATGCCCCTTACGGCATTTATCTAGGTATGTACTGAGCATTTTGGGCCACATGTATGAAATTTGCCGTTTAAATGCCAAATTTCATGTGCATTACAATAGCATAGAATGTGCGTGATTTATGAATCCGCTCTACAGCGGGTCATAAATCAGGTGCATTCTAGCAATAACACGACATTTATGGCTCAGGTATACCACTTTAAAAGTGGTATACCTGTTCCAGCAGTAATGAGCCTACAATTGCCGTAGCAAAGCTATAAATCTAAAGCTTCGAATGGTTCTAGAGCGCCCAGCCTCCTGCACGCCCCCCCGAAATCAGGCGCATTACAAAGTGTCTCTTGCGCTCTGTAATGCCCTGATAATGGCGTTCGGGAGGCTTTTCAGTAATGCGAACGGGGATGTTGTTGTCGGGTTGAAAATTCGCCAGACATCTGCCGCAGCCCAATTCATATATGTCCCTCTTTGACTCCACAGGTGTAGTCCCAAAGGGGTTGTCCAGTGAAACAAAACGCAGCTCTAAACAATATCTCTTCCAAAGTTAAACTAAGTTAATTTACTTTCATTAAATTTTCTGTTAGTATCCTGCAGTTCTACATCAGCTGTTTGCTGACAGGAAGCTTGGTAGTTCAATGTGTCTTAACACACAGGAAACAGCTCTGTGTCAAGCTCAGGAGATCAGATGACCAAAGCCATTTTGCTTTTTCAGAATAGTTTTTAAATGGACAGCTCTTTGGTCCTGCCTTCCAAGACTTTGAACATGAGGGAGGAAACAGGAGGCATACCCTATGACTAAGGAAAGCATACAAAGCACAGCAAAAGATCCAGGGGCTTGTAGATTTCAGGGCAAATGGAAACAGCTTTCAAGCAGGCTACTTACTCCACAATTAACGCACAAATTAGCCCAGAATGCATCACGAGGAAATGGAATCCCCTTAGCCTTTGAGAATCCTTTTCTTCTTGTTTTCTTTTCCAGTTCACAAGATACCACCCGCACAGTGTATGATGCTAATGGAAAATTGCTAATTTTTAAAAAATTTCAATGATCAATATTACTACACCCCATATTAATACTTTACATGTGTTCTTAGTCAACAGTCTGGGCATACAGCGGGCCTCGTAGGGAAAATAGCAGCTTGGGCCAACTGGAGTACTGAGTTTATTTGAATGTTTTTCAGAGATTTTCTAAATGACCTCTGCGGCAACCAGTACAGGTAAAACCCCAGGTAACCCCATTTTGAAAACTATACTTCTTCCTCATAGGGGTTTAGTAAAAATTTGCCGTTTTCATGCTATTTTGCTGCTGAATATACTATGCCCTATGCTTGTGGGACTGAAGACACTTTGTTGAGTTGGTTCTTTTAGAAACAGAAATGTCCCACGTGTGTCCATAATATTCTACCTGGACATAGGGCTGTCATCAAGAATTTCAGGGCTCCATACAGCCACAATATCTGCCATTTTAGCAATCTCCTATTACCGTCTGCCGCTGGCCCTTGGTGTCTAATAGGATCACAATCATAGATTGGGTAGGCATGGATGACACCCATTAGGTAAGCCCATAAAAAGTAGGCCTCCCATTAGGTAGGTAGCTAGTTAAGACTTCAGTAGGTAAGAAGGCAAACCAACATTACTTAGGAATAAGCTCCCCCATTAGGAATAGTAGGTAAGTCAGACACTAGGGAAGTGGGCCTCCATTAGATAGCAAAGTAGGTAGGTAAGATTCCATTAGGCAACTAGGCAGATACGTTCCCCATTCAGTAGATAAGTAGGGTCCTACTTATTAAATAGGGCCCCCAGTTGTTAGGTAGGTAGGGCCCCAGATAGGTAAGTAGGACCCCAGGTAGGGCTCCAAGTAGATAGGTATGACTCCAATTAGGTAGGTAGGACCCCAGCAAGGACTCCAACTAGATAGGAAGGACCCCAGTTAGGTAGGTAGGTAGTCAGATAGGTCTCTCCATCCTCAACAGAACCCACTTGCTAATTTCACAAAAAAAAGTAAAAACCTCTCCCAACTCCTTTCTAGAGGTAAGTTTTAGGACTGGCATAGGGCATAGGCCACATGATGCAATAAGTTTGCTAGCTGTACCAGGATGCTTCTCTAGATGTCTTGAAGATTAAAGTTCTAAAACAGTCGTCAAAGAGCAAAGCTTCAAAGTCAGCATGTTATGCTGCCATCATTAGGGTATGTTCACACGGCTTAAAATGGCACGTATTTCGTCATGTATTGAGCATTATAACTCTGGTAATTCATAACTCTCATAGAGAGCTATGGATTACACGTCGTCCCCCCACGCGTACAATACGATCATATTGTACGCACGGGGGAAAAAGTGACATGTCAATTGTTAGCAGCAAATATGCTGACAATGCACGTCAAAGGGGCCAGCCTGGTGCCGCGCCCTCCCTCCCCCCATGCTTTGGAGTTACGCGTGGTTCCAAAACACCCGGCGTATTGCGGCGCATACTATATAAGCCATTTGAACATACCCTTACACTTTAGTAGAAAGAACAAGCCACAGACCTGTTCTTTTTCTCAAACTCATGAAACAAGAGGGCTGTAGCTGCTGGCAGAAGCGCGCTCCTTTGTTATGATTTGGGACTCATACACAGTACCAGCTGTACAGCCTTGACTGCGACCTTTCCTGGGCATACAACGGAACTCAGCAGGGAAATGCACCATTTGACTTTTGAAGCACAGATTTTGCTAAAATGGTTTTCGGGCATCATGTTAAATTCCCAGAGCTCCTGAGGTATTGATTCAGAGGATGGTGCAGTGTTATCATTGTAATATTTTCACAGATAAGGAGACAAGGCTATGGCTAGTTTTCTCAGGCATTGCAATACCCCACATGTGGTTATCTGCTCCCTGGACACACAGCAAAACTCAAAAGGGAAATAGCACCAAAATGGGAGACCTACTTTGGTAATATTTTATGTATGCTACCATGATTGCACAGGTTTAGATACAGATGTCAATTCTTGGAATGGATCCAAAGGACGGATCGCCGATACGTGTTTTACATTGCGAGCAGTGTAAAATCCCACTGCTCATTGTTAGCTGCATGTTTGGATCCGTCTAGTCAGACCCAAACACGCATCTAAAAGCGTATGTTCACACGGACCCAAAACGCCATGTGAGCATACCCTGAGTGCCAGGTGTGCAAACTCTTTTGGTAAGGGTGCTTTCACACACAGTTGCGTTTTTGATGCGTTTTTCAGATGCGTTTTTTTGTGCAAAAAGGCACGGCAGTTTATGCTGAGCGTTTCTGCACAAAAAACACACCCAAAAACACGTAAAAAATGCAGTGTGAAAGCACCCTAAGGGGGGTGGGATCCACAATCTGTCAATACTGTTCCCCTGGCCATCCTTGAGTGGAAACTAGTGGACAACAAGCACTGAAAAGTAGGGACAGGTTGACTGAACCCAGAGATTCCAGTGTATTTGCCCTCCTAGCTCCTCTTAGGCTCCGGTGTCTGCCAAAATATGATGTAACACCAACATCATAATATGATGTGCATTGGTGCACTCAAAGTCCTGACACTGGAGGGCAACAGGACCTACTACATTAGTGTTTGGAGCTAAGAAGCAGCTAAGAGATTACAGGTCTCATGTATGAAAACATAATGTAATGCTTTACAAAATGACCCAACTTTCTATGTAGATTATTTCTATGTGACAATTGCAAAAAGGGCATAGTTGCCGACTTTTGAAAGTGGAAAAGTGGGAGATTCTAAGGGGCGGCGTGCTACGCGCACCGTGGAAAAAAAATTGCATGGCCACGCCCATCTTGTTGGTGTGCCACGCCCCTTAGAAAAAGCCACACCACACTCCACCTAAATACATAACAGCTCTGGAAGAAAGCCAGGTAGATGCCCCTCTAGCCAGGTAGTGCCCTTATAGCCAGGTAGTAGCCCCCCTAGTAGCCAGATAGATGCCCCTATCGCCAGCTGACGCCCCTTATAGCCAGGTAGTAGCCCCCTATAGTAGCCAGGTAGTGCCCCCTATAGCCAGGTAGTGCCCCTCTTGTAGCCAGGGAGTGCCCCCTTTGTAGCCAGATAGTAGTCAGGTAGTGCCCCCTTGTAGCCAGGCATTGACCCCAGTAGCCAGGAATTGCCCCAAGTAACCAGGCATTTTCCCCAGTAGCCAGGAATTGCCCCAGTAGCCAGGTATTGACCACAGTAGCCAGGCATTGCCCCCAGTAGCCAGGCATTGCCCCAGTAGTCAGGTATTGCCCCCAGTAGTCAGGTATTGCCCCCATAAGCCAGGCATTGCCCCCATAGCAAGGTATTGCCCCCAGTAGTCAGGTATTGCCCCCAGTAGACAGGCATTTCCCAGTAGCCAGGGATTGTCCCCAGTAGCCAGGCATTGCCCCATGTAGCCAGGCAGTGCCCCAAGTAGCCAGGTATTGCCCCCAGTAGCCAGGCATTGCCCCCAGTAGCCAGGCATTGTCCCCAGTAGCCAGGCATTGCCCCATGTAGCCAGGCATTGCCCCAAGTAGCCAGGTATTGCCCCCAGTAGCCAGGCATTGCCCCATGTAGCTAATAAAAAAAAAATACTAAAAACTACTCACCTCACCAGGCTCCCAGCAACCTGTCCAGCTCCCGACGATCTCCTCAGCGTCGCAGGGGGAGCGAGTGCAGCCGCGCGTCACACCCCCTGCGACGCTGTTCTGTATGTACAGCGCACACCGGCGCTGTACATACAGGGGAAGAAGGAAGGAGGGGAACGATCCCTCCTGCCTCCTCCCTGTACGGAGAAGTGCAGCTACTGACTGACTGTGCGGCTGCAGCACTACTCTGGCGCCGCGGTCAGTTAAAGAACCGCCGCTGCCTGCTGGTGGAGGGAGGTTCGCCAACTCTGCCGGGGCGGCGGAGGGAGGGGGGGGGACCCCATTAGCGGGACCCCCCGCCAAAAGTGGGAGAATTGGCATGTATGAAAAAGGGGTTCATTAATAGATGTGGTTTTAGGCATAAAGAGGGACATGCAGTCTGTCTAGGCCTAAGACTTTCTTTGTTGTTCATTTAACCATTTTTCCATATCACTATATGAAATGAAAGAGGAGCTTAGATTGGTTCCTATGGGCAACAAAGGCAGTTTTAGACCTAGACAGTTTTCATACATGAGTCCCTAAGTACTCACAGGGGCCTGCAGGGTTTTTTTATGAACAATTTTGATGGCACATTTTGAGCTATATGTGCAGTGGTAACGCTATATAAAGCCATGTGGATATGTTGGGGTTAACTGCAGAAAATTATCTTCTCTAGTTTTAATGAGGTCTATGCAAATGCATCTGTGCCTAAGACTGATCCATCTATTTAGTGTATGAAGGACAGTTTGGACCTCAGGTATGCAAACTGTCTAGCAATAAGACTGTCGTAGCAGAGGCTCAGCTTTTATTTTTCCAAGGCACTATATGAATGAAAGCTGGCTTGATTTTGGGTTTCTATGGGCAACAAAGAAAGCCTTACTGCTAGACAGTTTTCATACAAAAGACCCTTTGGGATACATTTATCAAGGCAGTTGCAGCAGAATTCTGGCATTATTTGTGCCAAAAACAATGTCTCACAAGCTTTTCACCACATTCACTATGTGTTTTAAACAGTTTCAGATGCTTCTGCACCTCGTCCGACAAAGGGGGGTGTGACCTCTTCAAAGGGGGCGTGGTTTCATGGGAAAAGGGCGTGGCTTAAAATGCGCCAGAATTTTGTCGCAGTTAGTGGCGTAAAAGTAAGCCAACTTAATGGTGGTACAAAGTTAGACTAGACAGTTCTAACCTGCACCAGATTTATCAACGCTGTGATAAATTCCCAGGAACTTGTAAAATCATGGTTGAGGAATAAACAGAGTCTATATCTTTAAAGGGGTTGTCTCACTACAAGGATTGCTTTTTATGTTAAAGATCTTGCAAAAACAAGTCACTTTGCAATATGTGTCCATTAACAGTGTCCTACCTATTCCTAGATATCCCCTCTTGTATGGGCTGCATCAGATCCTCAGGTCGCTATAGCAAATGAATAGATTAACTCGTTCACCAGTACAACGGTTCAGTCCTCATATGGTGTAAGGGTCTTTCTTTGGCAGCTCGCTGATTTATCAGAGTTGCAGAAAGGGATGATTATTGGTTTTCATGCCAAGGTTAGCAGTATTTCTGAAACTGAAGAGTTTGTGAAATGTTTGCATCCTACTGTGGTGAAAGTACATTGTGATTGGACAAATGGCACCACTGTGAATAAATGATGTGGAAATTGTGGAGCACCATGTGCCAATGAAGTGGAAGGTAAATGCTATGAAGGTTCTCAAGGGCATACTGACACACTGCAATGGACCAGTCCACTCCAAAATGAACCAGGAGGCTACCAGTATTCTGTCTAAAGCAACATTTCAGCAAATCCTACTACAGAGGATGGCTACTGCACTCCGTTAACAAAGTTGCATCAGTAGAAAAGGCTTACATTTTTACAGCAGTAGTGGAATAGGACCTCCATTGATGGGCAAAGGGTTGCCTTCTTCTATGAGTCATGTATTCTGCTTCATGAACCGGATGGACATTGGCGTGCCAGACGAGAAACACTGCTGGAACAACACAAGTTGGTATTGGCAGCGTTGTGGTCTGTTTTCATTGCATACTCTGCGCCCAGAAACACATGTTTAAGACCGATTTGGGTATGAATCTATCCTTGCAGATCACATACCCCGCACATATGCTCATTGATTTCCGTGAGGTGGTTGGGATATTCCAGCAAGATAATGCAACATGTCACACTGATAGATATGTCCGACACAGAGCATGAAAAACTTTCAAGTACTTCCCTGACCCCAAATTCTCCACTTGAACCCAACTGAGCATTTCTCGAACCACTTCAATTGCCATATTCACTCTATGGATCCTCCCCCACGCACCATCCAGAAGCTGTGGGATGCAGTCAGTATGGTTGCAGATACCTGTGACAACCTACCAGGACCCTATTGAGTCACTCCCAGCCCGTGTAGCTGCTGTCTGTGTTGCACTTTTTGAGATTACTAGCTGGTGGTCATCATAATGCGACTCAACTATGTATGAATAACACTATATACATTAGGTGTCGTCAAAGTGTATTAAACCACAAAACTAAAAAGAACATGTAATTTTTTACCACACAGTGACAACCCTCCATCCCCCCAAAAAAACGCCTAATTCCATTTTTTTCCAATTACAGCCAGCTAAAAATATTTTATATGGTGAAAGACATGGTTACTAACCCTTTACCAACAATGGATGTATGGGTACATCCTGCTGTCAGTATGTATGGAATGGGCTCACTTACTGCCCCTGCTCTATACACAGTGGGTGCTGGTTGATTATTACAGCAGACATTTGCCGCTAACAACAGCAATTGGAGCCAGTGGCTATGTCTAAATGACTATGCTGGATTCTTCCTCCCTCCCCCCTCGAATGGCCCTCTCACGATGAGACTGTGAGGTGCAGGCTCTACCACTATGAGATTGTGAGGTGCAGGAAAATGAAGGCTTCTGTTGCTACCATATTACCACCCCTATTACTTTCTGCCATCTTGGTACAGATTTCTGTTTTTTACAGTGGTATTGTTCAATGGGGTCATGGACCGTACCATTTAATATACTGGGAAACCGTAAAATAAATTCTAAGGGCACGTTCACACAGCAAGGAACAAATACCGGTTTATCCGACCGGTATTTGTCCGGTTTGTGTGCAGTGCACACGGCCGCAGAGGGACGGCTTTTCTCCGCGAAAAGCCCTCTCCCTTCCCATTCACAAGCACAGATTCTGTCCGTAAACTGCACGGAACAATGTGGTCGTAGAATGTCTTGCGGGCGGCCCGCGGGCGGAAAAAACGCCGGGCCGAAAACCCGTGCAGTGGGGACTGCTGCACGGGTTTTCCAAGGAGCCCCGTTCTGTTCATTTTTGACCGTTTTTTCAGACGGTCTGCAAAACTGCAAACCGTCTGCAAAACCGGCCGAAAACCCATGCAGTGGGGACATGCCCTAAGTGAGATGGAACGTGAACCCAAACATAATAGTGCCATTTTTGCAAGTCTTTGGTATTTCTTGCATTCACTCTTCGGTATAAATGATGTATTATCTGTATTGTGCAGGTTCGTATGATTCGGTTGATGTGAAGTTTTAAAAAAAGAAAATCTTAAAAGTTTAAAGCACCCCTTTGTGCTGTTTTACAAATAAAAAAATAAAGTTACACACAATTGGTATCGCTCCGTCTGTAAAAGTCCAATCTATTAAACTATCACATCAGTTATTCTGTATACTGAATAACGTGAAGAAATAAATTCCAAATGTCAAACTTATGTTTTTTTGTCATTTCCCATCCCCAGAAAATTGGATTTAAATGTGATCAAAAAGTTGCAGGTATCTAAAATGCTCCCAAAAACTACTCTAAAGCCTGCAAAAAAAACAAGCAGTATATCAAAAATGTTATTTGCCACAGAAAATGATGCAAAGCTAACAATGTTTTTATTTTTTTTAAAGTACTAAAACATAACTAAAACTCTATACATTTCACATCAACAGAATCATACGGACCTGAACAATACAGATAGTATATCATTACTATACATCATATTAAGACTCGCAAAAATGGCATTATCATGTTTGTGTTCAATTTCAACCCCACTTACAATTTATTTTTTGGGTTTACCAGTATATTATATGGTACGGTCCATGATCCCATTAAACAATACATCTTGTTCTGAAAAAAAAAGCTCCAATATTACTTAGGTTTTTTTTTTTTTATTACTTATACTTACCTAGAATATGCCATCCAGCGGCGCTTATGCTTGTGGTGCTATGTGACATTACACACAAGCACCAGTCTGTGAACCCTTTTCTATGATGGTGCGGATGACAATTTCTTCTTTTTGCGCATGCACAAGCCGGAGCGGGATTCACTCAGTGCCGGCATGTTGTTTGTGTAGTATGCAGTAGAGAACGGCGAGTATCATAATGCAAGCTTTAACATGTATGCAACATCGATTAATGGTAGTAGGAGCTCATCCCACCCTTTATTCATATATTATAATTGCACTTACTATAGACTGTGTTTGTTCACAATGCTATTTGCTCTGCCCCGTATTCATATAGCATAATTCCACTTTTTATACAATGAGTTTTTTCACTATGTTTGTATGTATTTGAATGCATTTTCACAGAGATGTTTTTAGTTCATATTTAATGATTGTACTTACCAGTATTAATTGATATTTTATGTATTGTATGATCACTTTGTACATTGTGTTCAAATGACTAATTGATTATTCCTGAGCATTGCCCTTTATATATGTAACATTGTCCACCCATTAATTGCTTGAAATGGAATAAAGCACATTTTTTCATTTTCATTTTTGTAAGTGTAGTGGATTTTCCTTTTTTGATTAATTGGCCCATGATGTAGGGGTTTTCTACTTGCACCCAGCTATATATTTTGCTTTAAGTAGTGCTGCCTTTTTCCTTGGTGTATATATATCTGTCTGTGTGTCTGTGTGTATATATATATATCTGTGTATATATATGTCTGTATATATACGTATATATAGAACAAGGGCACTCATCCGGGCAAAGTTTGAAGAAGAAACAATGGGCGACATGTATGAACGGGCTTTTCGCCCGTTATCTGGCGTATACTGTGAATCCCGCTGTCGGACGCAGGGATGCAGTGTTAGGCGCAGCGTTCGCCACTTTCAGCTGCGCCCCGCATGAAGGGGCAGGCAATGGGCGCGGTGTAGGCGTTCCGGGGCGGGACGCTCGAAAACCCCGAGGCATGTACGATGGCAGCTCGCCAAAGCGCGGCGCAATGCAGCGCTCGGCAGCTCCGACAGGCAGACCTGGTTTATTTTGGTCTAAATGCTCCGGCGGCGGCGAAGTGAAGCAAGATCGGAACATGCGAGGAAGCAAACAGAAGATCGCGACAGAAATCTCGGCGCTCCGCTCCGTGCAGCAGGAGTATGAATCCGAAAAAAATCGCCTTTAGAACGGCGGAAAACAGTGTCAGAAAACAGCTCAAACCTCAAAAATAATTTTTAAAAAATCACTTTCCAAAAATCTAGAACGGCGCAATATCAAGAATTCGGATATTGGAAATTGCCGGTAAATACAGTAATTCAAATTCTGAAAGCTATTCTCATTGGTCGGCAGAAGCCAGCCAATCAGAATAGGAGCGACAGTGAACCATTATAATCTATGGAGATTGATTGCCCAATCAGAATCAACGGCGGGATAGTTCAAATACAGTAAAAAATGCAGAAAAAAAGAGCTGATTGGTTGAGCTAGTGGGGGCTTGGCTATCTCGGCCAATCAGACTTAGGAGCGACAGGGAACCTTATAGCCTATGTGAGAATTTTGAACCAATCCAATAATCCAAGGCGGGACAGTTCATACATTACAGAAAAAATGCAGAAAGAGCTGATTTGGGTTGTAGCTAGCGGTGGCTTGCCAATCCCAGCCACATCAGTGCGCGTCGCTACTTCTCCCATTGTAGTCTATGGAGAGATCGCGGTTGCACTGATAATCTCGAGAGCTCAGCGCCTGTGCAGCATGAAGTAGTTAATAAAAAAAATTCATTTTTATTAAGTGTAAAACATTATCTGATAAAGCGCTGAAACCTTCTTTAAAAATATAGCACTTATATCCCTTATCTTCGCCCAATGTGTTTATTCCCTCATATTTACAACCAACAGTTTTCAAGTGGTTATAGCATATATATATATCTATATATATATATATTTGTTATAAGTACT
Organism: Phyllomedusa bahiana; assembly: GCA_025379985.1. Taxonomy (NCBI): domain Eukaryota; kingdom Metazoa; phylum Chordata; class Amphibia; order Anura; family Hylidae; genus Phyllomedusa; species Phyllomedusa bahiana. Next base: position 20,397 of record JAODAL010012459.1, on the reverse strand, counting down.
TATATATTATATATATATATATATACAAGACACACTCCAAACATGCATTTATTATCACTTTTACGAATTACTGTAATTATATACAAAAAATAAGCCCTCAGTTATTTCAGCGCCTCCCAGAGCAAGACGTTATGTCACGAAATAGGGAAGGACATAACGTAACGCTTGAGGTTTGTATATATAAATATACAAACAATTGTTTACCCTTTAGCTCTTAGGGCTTGTTCACACTGAGTTTTCACTCCGTGTTACAAGCGCATGGACCAACAAGGATGGACCCAGAGGGAACGGAATCCTATACAATTAGCAGTGAGTTTATCACTGATGGGCTAATGAGGAAAGGACGCAGCGGCTTTTTCACATGAGAGAGATCGTCCTCTGGTGTTTCCTAGCGCAGCTCGGGTCCGTCTTTGAAAGAATTGCATGTGAACAAGCCCTTAAATGCTGGATGTTAAAGCTAGGTTTACATGGTGCCTATTTTTTTCCTTAGTTCTTTGATGCATTTTAAAAGTGTGGCAGAAATATATGCGTTTTTTTTTGTTGTTGTTATTTTAAATTAACTCACATTGATAACAATTTCACCAGGGTGTTCCAAATTTGAGGCAATTATAAAGCCCTTGCATTTTGTAAAAAATGTGCATTTTGATGCGTTTTTTAAATGCATTTTTAGTGCAAAACATGTAGAACCATCCTAAAATTCTTCTACAGGTCTTTTCCCACTGATAACAACAGGCAGCTGAACTCGTGTCAGCATCCATCGTTGACATAAACTTTTACTTCTGGACACTGAACACAGAAATAATTTTCAGTGAAATGCACAATTTGGCAGCTTTCCATATTTTTAGCATCCTCTTCAGCATATGTGTTTTGTAGATGATGGAAATTTTGCAGATGTATAAAAAAATCTCCCAACCAACTGTTAAAACAAGCATTTTACTACTGGAAAAACTTAGCAAAGCAATATTAAAAGAAGCTGTGATGGCTCTCGATGGACGCCTGGAATTACATTCAGCTTGCGTTATTCAATTCTAAAATTGTCCTTGCTTACAAGAGATTTCGATTATCTAGAACCTAATCTTATAGATTCTCTGATGATTGACCCAATGCTAGATACTCAGAAGATTGCTCAATAACATTTTCAGGTCCAGAAGTTTGAAACATGAAGCATTTGAAAATCAAGTTAAAGGTAGGAAGCAATGGAGTAGGTAAATAAATAGGTCATAGTCATCACAGCCAGCCCCTATAAGCTGAAAGAGGCACAGGTTCTAACCCCCCCCCCCATCATACTAGTAAGGGCCCCGTTGGGGTGCTTTACTTTATATTAGGATGTCTGTGAGGACCGGCTAATGGGAAATCATGGAGTTTTACATTGTTGGATACCTACTTAACCCCTTAAGGACCCAGACAGTTTTGGGCCTTCCTGTCACTGCCCTATTTTGGAAAGTCCTGTAGGGGTCTACTGTTATAGTGAGAATTTCTTTTTGACTACTTTTACCATTTCCATGTGATTCAGATAGATTGTTTTCTCGTGACACATTCGTGATTTGAAGTTAGTAAGAATTTTTAATCCAATACAATCCATTGTATTGTGAAATATATAAAATTTCATGATAATTTTGGGAAAATGTTTTGTGATTCTTGAAAGTTCCAAAATTCTGCGTGCAAGACAGTTAATTATTCACCACATAAAATAGTTTCTAACCTATGGCATCTATACCATTTGTCTTATAGGTTGGCATAATTTTTAAATGTATTTATTTTTTTTTTTTAAAGAATTTGATGGGCTTAGAAAAATTAGTAGTAATTTATCAACATTTTCAAGAAAAAGTTCATTATACATTTTTTAGGGACCACTCCTTCTGTAGTGGCTGTGAGGGGCCTGCATGTGAGATGCCCCCCATAAATACGACGCATCTAAGGAAAACTAGTCCCAACTTTACGTATTTTACAACACTTTTAGGTAAGTTTGATAACCATTTAGTTGTTTCACAGAAATTTAAGACAATGTGGAGGTGAAATTTCAAAATTTACTGTTTTTGCTGATTTTTCATTTGTTATACATTTTCACTGAAATTCTGTAAAATGCTGACTAGGTTAAGGCGATGTAATCATTATCAATGCACCCAGGTCTGCCGTTTTTGAAGAGGATAGCCCATATTGTTGGCACTAGTGCTTATGTGGCTCACCTATAAGCCCCAGATCAGAGGAGAAACACCGTCGGGTCTCATGGGGTCTCACATTTTCACTATTCGTTTTTATTTTGGCGCCATTTCAGGTTTTGAGGACAACCCTAGATGCTTTAAAACTTAATAAACACCCTAAATAGGACCGCATATTGGAATACTTCACCCCTTTAAGGAACTATATCCAAGGGGTAGCTAGTGAGTATATAGGCCCCACTGTATTATTCAACAATTTTTTTTTAGATTAGGCTGTGAAAATGGAAAAAAATATTTTTCAATAACTGCAATTTTTGCTTAAAATGTTTCATATTTAACAAGGGGATTCCTTGAAAAAAAGAACCCTAAAACTTTGCTCATGCAATTTCTTCCAAGGTCAAACAAAACCCTACATGTGGGGTGTAAACGCTGTTTGGGCGCATGGCAGGGCGTACCAAGGCCAGACGAGCGCTATTTGCTGTTACGAAGGCAGGCCAGTACACAGCTATTTACTACTGTGTATTGGTGCCATGGACATACTGTCAGTCACGATCGCACCCAACCCCCCCCCCCCCTCCCCCCCCCCCCCCCCCCCCACCCCTCCCCGAAATGCCCATTCCCCCCCCATAAAAAAAAGTAATTTTATTATGTTAATTTGTATCGCATCATGACATCACAGATGACTCGGGAAGTGCCGATTCACTACCCGGGCACCATCAGGCAGGAGATCGCTGCTGCACTGTAGTGCGACAGCCGGACGGGGCAGGTGGGGGGGAAGGAGCTCACTCTCCTGCCTGCGGCTTCTTTACCGACAACCATGGACAGGTTTGGAAATGAAGCGTTAATCACACCGCGGCCGGAGCTCAATCCGGCATGGGTGGATTCGGGGCATGGCGGCCAGCGGTAATATTACCCGCCAGTTTCCACATGTCGCAATCGTGCGCGGCTTAAACAAAGCCCGCGGCAATCGCCAGGACGTCTCGCATACGTCCAGGTGCGTTAAAACCCCAAACCACTGGAAGTATGCATACATCCAAGGTCGTTAAGGGGTTAAAGGGGTTGTCTCACTACATTGATTTATCTCCCCTCAGTCCTATTTTGTTGGTTTCACTTTGAATTCAGGGGTGTGTTTATTGACTTCTACTAGGCTGCAGTAGAGGTATAGCAACCAGCACTGGCAGCATATCAGGATAGATCAAACAGGTTTGTAGCTACACCTGAGGACCTGTTGCAACCCATACAAGAGGGAATATCTCAGAATAGGTAGAACACTGATTATGAACATATATTACATAAGTGACTTGTTTCTGCAAGTTCTTTAACATAAAAAAGACAATCCTTATTAGTGAGGACAACCCCCTTTACCCCTTACCGCCGGAGGCTCAGTTTTGGCCTCCTGACAGAGCCCTATTTTTGATATCTGTCATGTGTCACTTTATGTGAGAATAACTTTTTTGAACTTTAACTATCCATGCGATTCAGAGATTGTTTTCTCGGGACAATTGTGTTTTTAGATAGTAAGAAATTTTGGTCCAAAAAATGATTGTTTTATGTCGTGAAAAATATAATTATGGTGAAAAATTTGAAAAATTTACCAATTTCAATCTTCAAAATTTCTGCATGTAAGACAGATAGTTATTTCCACTAAAATAGTTTATAACTAGCATTACATATGTCGGCTGTAGTTTGGGCATAATTTTTTTTAAATGTCTTTTTTTTTTTTACGACATTAGGGGGCTTATAATTTAGTAGTATTTTCAATTTTTCAAGAAATTTGCAATAAAAAATATAACATATTTTTTTTTTATAAAAATGGAACCAGTCCAGTTCTAACGTGCCTAGGATTGAATGTATGTTACGATACCCATAAAAGACCTCATCTAGAAACTTACACCCTTTAAGTATTCGAAAACAGCATTTAGAAAGTTTTATTAACCCAATAGGGTTTCACAGAAATTAAAGCAAAGTGGAAGTGAAAATTTCAAAATTTCATTTTTTTGCAGATTTTCAATATTTATGCATTATAGACAAGTAATACGGTAAATGTGATCTGGGGAAATGGCAAATTAATACTTTGATTCCCAGATTCTGCGTTTTTCAGAGATATCCCATATGTGGCCCTAGTGACAGTATTGGCTCAACCAACAAGCCCAGAATAGGAGGAGCACCTACTGGACTCTAGGGCCTCATTTCATTACAATTTTTTTAGGGGCCTTCAGGTTTGGGACACCTAAGGAATTCCAAAAGTAATAAATACACTAAAACGCCCCATATTGGAAACTACACCCTTACGGAATTATTCAGAGGTGTAGTGAGTATATCTACCCCACAGGTTTCACAAATTTTTTTTAGTGTTCGGCTCTGAAAATAAAAAAAATTTATATTTTTTCCAATAATTCTGCAATTTAGCTGAAAAATGTTTATTTTTACAAGGAATCTTGGAAAAAAAGGGGCCCCAAAATTGTGTTACGCCAATTTCCTTCCAGTTCGGCAATACCCAAATGTGGGTGTAAACTGCTGTCTTGGGCGCATGGCAGGGGTACAAGGGAGGAGTCGCTATTTGCTTTTGGCGCACAGATATGGTGGGGCCATGTGGCATCTCCAAGCCCCCAAAGTACTTAAAACGGTGAAACCTTCCAGAAGTTGCTCCATTTTGGATTCAACGCCCTCAGGGATCTCACCTAAGGGTTGTAATTTGCATTTTGGGTGCACAGGTGGTTCCGTAGTTGTTTTTTAGCACTGGGCCATGGGAAATGGGAGGGGGGACACGCAGTTCCGCCATTGTTTTTGGGCTTCATTTTTACAGTACTCGCATTAACGGGATAAATGGAGGGATAACTTTACTATGGGGGTCGGTACAATTACAATGATATAAATTTTATTAGTTTTTATGTTTTATTACTTATTACACAATAGATGCGTGTTTATAAAAGTTGCGTTTTTAAGTTTGTCGTATTCTGACAGCCATTGCTTTCTTAATTTTTTGCATATGGGTGCTTGTGCTTGTTTTTCTACGAGATGAGTTGATTGTATTTATGATACCATTACGGGGCATATGATGCTTTGATACACTTTTTATTAAGGTTTTTGTGAAGCTTTTGTACAAAAACACAGGCAATCTGGGTAGTGTTTTTTATTGTTTATTTTTTTTCAAGCGTTCACTGTGCGGATATAAATGACATGCTAGTTTTACTCAGCCGTTGATACGATTACAGCGATACCCACCATTTGTTATTTTGATTTAATGTTTTACTGCTCTTTACACAGATAAAAAACACATTTATTTGAAAAGGAAAACACGTTTTTGCATCACCCGCAGTCTGAGAGCCTAACTTTTTTTATTTTTCTGTTTTATAGAGCGTATAGGACTTTTTTTTTGCGGGAGATGGAGTTGACGTTTTTTTTGGTAATATTTTTGGGGGACCAAGATTTATGATCGCTTTTAAATCTGTTTTTTGAAGGCAGTTGAAGAAACGTACTTGCAATCCTAGCGTGTTTTTTATTTTTATTTTTAATACAGCGTTCACCGCTGCAGTATCCGTGAAAAGTTAGTTTTAACTCTGTGGGTTGAGTCGATTACGGTGTTACCCAATTTATGTAGTTTTTTTATTTGTGAAAAGCACATTTTTTTTGAAAAAAAAGTGTTTTTATTGTGTAAAACCAAATATTTATGGCATCGCTATTTCTACTTACCAGAAACTTTTAATTTTTCCGTATACAGAGCTGTGTAAGGATTTTTTTTTGCGGGAATGAACTGACGTTTTAATTGGCAATCACTTTGTTGTTGATATGAGTTTTGATTACTTTTTACTCATTTTATGTGCTTTTGGGCGGGGGGATGAACCAAAAATCGCTGTTCTGTGACTGTTTTTTGGGGGGTTTTTTTACGGCGTTCACCGGACGGTTAATTACTGACCGATTATAGGGTGGGTCGATACGCACGCGGCGATTACAAATATGGGTTCTTTATTTTTTTGATCTTTTTTAGGGCGATTGCCGTTTGTAAGGGAAAAGGGCGATGGTCACGTGTTTTTATTTTATTTTTTGTGTTTGTGTTTTACTTTTTTACACTTTTTTTTTATTTTTCATACTTTTTACACTTCCCCCAGGGGGAATTGCATGAACGGATCGTCCGATCATTCATGCAATAGTGAAATCAGATACAGCTTATAGGCTGGATCTGGTACTCCATGGCAACTGTCTGGTCACGCTGCCCACAATGCATTGTGGCATTGTGACGTCACAGACACCCGGATGCTGATCATTCAGCGTCCTGGGCTGTCTGGTTGGGAGACCGGTAACGGCGCTCAGCGCCGTTACTGCGCGAGATCACGGGCGGCAGGAAGTCACTCCTGCGCCCGCAGCCCGCGATGTCGCCGTCCACGGATGGTGCGACATCGGGGGGGTGAATCACCCGCGGACGGAGAGCACTCGGCACGTGGGAGATGCGGCTGATGCCCAGCTGATAATATACCGCCGGTTCCATGCCGCGGATCTTGCGCGCTCCGCTTAGTGAGCGCGCAAGATTGCCGGGACGTACTATACGGCAATTTGCGGGAACCCCTACCCGACATTGCCGTATGAGTACGGCAAATGTCGGTAAGGGGTTAATTGATTGATGGCCAACCTAATATATAAGGGAAAGAGCCAGCAGGCATTGATAAATAAAAGTGAAAACCACCACAGTCACAGATGAGTTCAGGTAAGTAGACAATTTGGGATGAGAAATCAACAGTGTCTGGCTGGGATACCTTAGCATCTAAGGGTACCTTGATACCTCTTCTATTAGTGTGCATCAATTAGAATATATGTGACAAAAAGGTACAGACTCCACCCCCACAGTGAGGGGTTTATTTCATTTTTAGCTTTAGTTATAGGGGTTTTGCCACAATCTCATTTCATTCCTCTACATCCAGTTCTTCAGCTCTGTGTGCTCAGTAGGGGGCGTGTGTGATTTGTTTGAATTGCATATCATGTGACCCAGCAGGATGACATCACCAGTCTCTTCCTCACTCCACTCAAGTCAAAGAAAGGTCTGTTTATGTAAAGTTTTTGCCTCACAGCACAAGGGTCCTAGGTTCAAATCCCTGCAGGAATCAAACTCTGGAAGACTCAGTAGCTGCCTGAGAGGAGAAGTGATGTCTGAGCATGTCTGGCCAGGACTAAGGAGCTCTCAGCCCTTGTTGTATCCCCTGGAGATGAGCTGTAAACAATGGATCACTAAAGGAGCAGCTAAAAACAAAAATGGTACAAAATTTTTAATAATGATGAATAGTGAAAATGTTTATTATTTAACTTGCAAGCTTCCCACGTGAGTTTTTCTTTGTGGCAAAACCCCATTAAGGTTCTCTGCATGACATCAGGGGCATGCTTTGGTTAGATCATATTTTTGTATGTTAGAGCATGGGACACTGGAAGATCATCTGAAGGACCAATCTAAACAATCATATCAATGTAAACTCCATACATAAACTTTCACTTACATGGTTACCTAGTTTGTAAGGCTGTAAAAAGGCAGATGTCCTACAGACCTATTGTCCTACAGTGGGAATCCATAGGAAGGTAAAACTCCATGACGTAAAAGCAAATTGTCCTCAATTTAGGGAAAAATTGCTTCCTCTAATTTGGTATTTGAAATGAATCCCTGGTTCAATAATCCTTCTCCAGAATCCTAGTCCCTAACTTTTTATATTATTATACTCTAGAAATGCATACAGACCATTTTTGAACTCCTTTATAGAGTTTCCCATGACAATTTCTCTGAAAGTGAGTTCCACAGTCTCACTGCTCTTACAGTAAAGAATCCCCTTCAATATTTATGCAGAAGTTTCCTTTCTTCTAGACGTCGTGGACACCCAGTTTTTCTGTCCAGTCCTTGGTACAAATAAATCGTGGGAGAGATCTATAAATTGACAATTCATCAATAAATAAGCATTGGAACTCCATCCATTAAAGTCCATGTTCTTCATTTAACAACTTTAAAACGCCATAAGAAGAAATAAATTCAAGCCTATGCATTTCAGATCCATCTTGGATCACAGCCGGCTGTGATCTAGGATCCCAGGTGGATCTGAAACCGCCGGGTGTTAGCTGCAATTAGCCGCTAGCACCCGCCCACTGTGTTGGGGGATCGCCCTGCGATCCCCCTACAAAGCCCCTTACCGGCATCAGGATGTATCCATATGTCCAATGTCGATAAGGGGTTAGAGAGGTTTTCTCACCATGCAGTTTCACAGTTACAGCCAGCTTTTCTTTCACTCTGGTCTCCTCGGGCTGTGGGTGATTAGCATATTAGCATATTTAGCTTCTCTGTAACTAGCTGAGCAATGACACTAACAAGTACAGGAGATGTTATCTTCACTAAACAAAAGCTATATGTGCTGTGAGGAGTGAAAACAATTGCTTATCTGTCAACAAATTGTTATAGTGAGCTCTACAGCAGAATTATGGTCATGTAACCATAAAATCCTGTCTGCATTCAGAGCAGATAAAAACTCTCTTACCTCATGACTAAAGTAAAATCAAAAGACCAATGTATCTAGAAATAGTCTTTAATTACTTATCCCTACATGTCGAAAGCTAATCTTTGTAGTGAGAAACCCCTTTAAAGTGAAGCCACTTTAGTTGCTAATTCCCTTTAAACAAAACTAACCAAAAGACTAAAGTTCATTGCAGGAATCACAAGTTTTAACAGTAAACTGGAAATCGATAGAGATCACAAAGTTGTAAAAATTGAGGGCAACATGTATGAATGGGACTGCGTCAGTATTCTGGCGTACTCTGAGTGAAAAAAAATGTCGTAGCCCTGTTCTATCTATGTGTACTGTCCTCCCTATGTGTATGGAGCATAGATGACAAACCCAACCTAGGCAGTAAACTGTTTCCCCGCCAACTCATTGACTTGGAGAGATATCCGGTTATAACTTTTATTGCAATAGGGATAGTGTATAATGTGGAACATACAAAACATAGAATTACTATGATTGTTAAGGATACAAACACGATAATATGTACAAGCGATGCAAACAACATACATGTGATGAAATACATTACAAGAGGGGGGCGCAGTCACACAGAAATGGAGGTTGCTGTCTGCGACGGGCAACGTCTGCTACACATCATCTGCGACGGCATTGCGGCATAAACACTAACTGTTAAACAACAGTATTTAACTAGAAATACAATTGACATAAAATCCTTTCCCTCTTCAAATCTACAGCCCCAGAAAGGGTAGTTTAATCTTACCGGCGATTGCATAGATGTAGATCTAGATGGGAGAGAACAGTGGAAATGTCTTCACTACATGTGTCTTAGAGAGAAAATGGTGACTGGTGAATGGGGGACTATGACATCAGCAATCACATGGTATGGCTATGGAGCTGATAGGTTCATATCTAGCACTTATGTTAACTAGCATGGTGTACTACATCCCACTTGATGGAGCTATCGTAACAAAAAGAACTACAGTGTACGATCCGAGAAACCATAAGATGCTATTTATAGATATTGGCCTGAGCGTATAGTGGAGGCGTGACAGTATGTATGAACAGTCGTATGCCAAAACTTGGAGCATTTTGCACCAGAGACACTTTTGAATGCGTGGAAAATGCACCAAGAATGCGCCAAAGTTTGGCGTAAGACTGTTGTACAAATCCATACCATGGCTGAGACAAATGTTGGAGCATAACACTCTTTCATACATACTGTCGGATCGTAAACTATTAAAAACAGACATGGAAATGGACAGTCGTTGCCAGGTTCATACATGTCGCCCTGAAGGTTTATGGATACCTTTAACCTATTATGGTTCTATTTGTATGCAGTCAAATTCATTTTGGAATGAAAAACAGAGGCCACGTCAAGAAGTCCAAAAAATATTTGTAGAAAAGGTTCATAAAACACTGCAGTCAAATATGGACATTGATTTGCCATTAATAAGGAGACGCCAGAATTTGTACGTGATCAGTGAAATCAATCAATGTTTACTCTGCGCCGCTCTTGGCCAAAGTCTTTATTGATTCAATAGAGAAATACTATAAAAAGCAAACGACTTCATTATGTGTATTATGAAGAAAAATAGCACAACAGACCAGACAAACACAACTAACAAGGAACATGATGAACATCCAGGGGAGAGGACTCTGAGCCAGATGAAGATGATTCGTTATTGGAAATTGTCACTTTATAGCTTTCTTTTGAGATCGCAAATTAAAATCAATCTGGAAGTTATATTATGTAACAATAATGCGTTTAGTTTTTCAGTTTTTTTTGTTTTGTTTTCTTTTATGCTAGTGCTTTGCATATGCAGGGTTTACTACTCTATGTACACGTCTGGAAATACATTTCCAGAACAGCAAAGGCTTTATTGTCACTTTTACAATCTGAGCCAGGAAACGTCTTCTGCTTGGATGCCAAGTGATTGCTAGTTTACAGGCCTCAACAACAGATCCAGGGGCTGTGAGGGACATTGGGAGTCCACCTGCTCAGGTTGACATGGCAGAAAATAGGCATATCATTTATGGAGGTCTAGGGAAATATGGCAGGTGAATCTGGGAATCCTGTGTGTCTGATTAGCAGGCTCAGATCTGGTGCCAGCTCTGATTTTTTTTTTCTGCTCTGTTATCACATCTCTTAAAAGGCAATTCCAATCACAGTTTAAATTAACATCAGTCATACAGGTTACACTTCTGTGACCCATGCTGAGTAAAGCATTTCATATCAGCTGACAAAAGGAGTGAGGGACGTGAAGTCACAAATTCTCTGAACCCATTTCTGCTACACAATGGGGTTGTCACAGTATAACATACATGCCAACTCTCCCATTTTTGGCGGGGGGGTCCCGCTATTTGGGGTCCCCCCCCGCCCTCCCGGGGGAGTTGGCATTCCTTCCGCCGCCAGCAGGCGGCGGGGGCTCTTTAAATTACCGCGACGCAAGAGTAGCGCTGGCGCGCTACTCTTGCGCCGCTGGGCTGCTCCTGCAGGCGGGTGAAGAGGCCGCAGCAGCACAGCGGAGTCTCGCTGTGCAGGGAGGAGGCAGGAGGGATCGCTCCCTCCTCCCTCCTCCCCCTGTATGTACGGCGCCTGTACGCGCCGGACATACAGGTCAGCGGCGCAGGGGAAGTGACGCGCGGCTGCACTCAGTCCCCTGCGTCGCTGAGGAGATCGTCAGGAGCTGGCCGCGCTGCAGGAGCCTGGTCAGGTGAGTGGAATTTATTATTTTATTTTTATTAACTACATGGGGGGCTCTACCTGGCTTCTAAAGGGGGCACAGTGGCTACTAAAGAGGGCACCTACCTGGCTACTAAAGGGGGCACAGTGGCTACTAAAGAGGGCATCTACCTGGCTAATAAAGGGGGCATCTCCCTGGCTACTAAAGGGGGCACAGTGGTTACTAAAGGGGGCATCTACCTGGCTACTAAAGGGGGCACAGTGGCTACTAAAGGGGCATCTACCTGGCTACTAAAGGGGGCATCTACCTGGCTACTAAAGGGGGTACAGTGGCTACTAAAGGGGGCATCTACCTGGCTACTAAAGGGGGCACTACCTGGCTACTAAAGGGGGCACTACCTGGCTACTAAAGGGGGCAACTACCTGGCTTCTAAAAAGGGGCAACTACCTGACTACTAAAGGGGGAAACTACCTGTCTTCTAAAGCGGGCAACCACCTGGCTACTAATAGGGGCAACTACCTGGCTACTAAACCGGGCAACTACCTGGCTACTAAAGGGGGCAACTACCTGACTACTAAATGGGGGCAACTACCTGGCTAACAAAGGGGGGCATCTACCTGGCTACAGAGGGGGCATCTACCTGGCTCCAAGGGGGCATCTACCTGCCTGTAAAGGGCACTACCTGGTTATGGGGGGGCTACTACCTGGCTATAAGGGCAGCTACCTGGCTTTCTTCCAAAGCCATTATGCAGTGAGGCGGAGTGGGGGTGGCTTTTTGAAGGGGCGGGGCACACAACAAGATGGGCGTGTCCATGCAAATTTTTAGTCTCCTGCTTTTCCATTTTCAAAAGTTGGCAACTATGCAGTATAAGCTTCACTCGCTTATTGTTCTGACAAACTATGCTGACTACCAGCATACTGCCTCTTATGTACAAGAATATACCTAATTCTACTGCCCCGTGTATAACATAACTGCTATAATATTGCCCTTTAAACACAAAAATATTACTATTATAACACTGTCCCTTATACACAAGAATATAACTACTATAATACTGATCCAGAAGTTCAAGAATATAACTTCTATAAAACTGTCTCCTTTATAGAAGAATAAAACTTACCTATATATTCGAGTATAAGCCGAGTTTTTCAGCACAAAAAATGTGCTGAAAAATACCCCCCTCGGCTTATACTCGAGTCAGTGTCGGCGCTCGGGCGCTGCGATGGCCCGGGTGCCGACAGGGACGCTTCAGTTATATGCGACTCCTCAGGGAGCGCATATAGCTGAATCCCGAGTCAGCTGACAGTGTCCAGGCACTGCGGTGGCCCGTGCGCTGTCAGTGATCTTTTCCCCTGTATGCGACTGCTCCGGAGCGCACACAGGTGAAGAGATACCACTGCGGGGCAGAGAGCGAGCGCTCCGTGCTCCACAGTGGACTCCGGGTGGCCGCAGACTGGCAGCTGTCCGGAGTTTCCGGCAAAGGCAGCGTGTGTCATCACGCTGCGTGCGCGGCCTGATGACATCACCCGCCTGTGCCGGGAAGACCGAGGAGCGTGCCCGGGAGATGGCGCAGCGGGGATCGAGGTAAGTGGGTGTTTTTTTGTTTTAAAATCCTACCTACACCTGCCTAGTACTGCCTATAGCCTGCCTAGTACTGCCTATAGCCTGCCTATACCTGCCTAGTACTGCCTATACCTGCCTAGTACTGCCTATACCTGCCAAGTACTGCCTATAGCCTGCCTATACCTGCCTAGTACTGCCTATAGCCTGCCTAGGGGACCTATACCTGCCTATAGCCTATCTAGGGGGACCTATACCTACCTAGTACTGCCTATACCCTGCCTATAACCTGCCTAGGGGGACCTATACCTGCCTATAGCCTGCCTATGGGGGCAATTACCTGCCTATAGCCTGCCTAGGGGGACCTATACCTGCCTATAACCAGCCTATAATGACCTATACCTGCCTATAGCCTGCCTATGAGGACCTATACCTGCCTATGGGGGCAATTACCTGCCTATAGCCTGCCTAGGGGGACATATAGCTGCCTATACCAGCCTATGGGGGACATTAAACTGCCTATACCAGCCTATATCTGCCTATGGGGGACATTAAACTGCCTATGAGAGACATTAAACTGTCTATAGCAGCCTATATCTGCCTATGGGGGACATTAAACTGCCTATACCAGCCTATATCTGCCTATGGGGGACATTAAACTGCCTATACCTGCCTATGGGGGACATTAAACTGCCTATACCTGCTTATGGGGGACATTAAACTGCCTATGTAATTTTATTGGTATCTATTTTTATTTTTAAAATTCACCAGTAGCTGCTCCATTTTCCATCCTAGGCTTATACTCGAGTGAATAAGCTTTCCCGATTTTTATGGCAAAAGTAGATGCCTCGGCTACGTATTTCAGTCCGTAATTACGCGCCGGAGTGCGCAAATTACCGCTGGAATACGTCCAAGTCATTACGGTAATCCACAGTTCTCATAGAGAACTATGGATTACGTCTCCTCTCCCTGCTCGGCGAATACGCCGAGGGGGGAGATAATTGACATGTGAATTACCAGCGGCGTATAAGCGCCGCTGGTAATGCAAGTCTATGGGCTGGCGAGGTGCCGGCCCCCCGCACCCGCCCCTGCTCCGCCTCCGGCCACACGGCGTAATTGCGGGGCGTAATTACGCCCCGCAAATACACCGTGTGAACCTAGCCTTATACTCGGGTTGGCTTATACTCGAATATATACGGTAATACTGTCCCTAAGAATAAAAATTGTTTAAAGGGAACTGCTCTTTGTACAAAAATTAAAAACTTCTAAAATTTTTGGGGAAAATAGTACGAAAAAAAATTTATTGAAATGGAGGGTCACGGCGCGGGGGCCCCCGCAGCTCGCCGCGGCCGCCCCCGGGCGCACGGGGCCCGGGCCCGGGGTGCTGCGGTTTGCCCGCACCGGGGTCCTTCTGTTTAAGGGCGGGGAAACCCCGTACTTACCAGCCCCCTGCCCCTGTCCCATTTTCTGCCCAGCCGCCGGCGCAAAAATCCCTGTTTAAAAGGCCCCGCGCGCGACGGCGGTCCGGTTTTAAAAGGGCCAGCGCGTTTTTTAAAATTGTTAATGAGGGCCGCTGGTCCTTATATGGTAGAATCCCAGCACCGCTGCCAGTCTTTTGGTGTTTTTTTGGAGGTTTAGAGTGTGTTTTGTTCAGTTTTGTTTTCCCCGGTGTACCAGTCCGCCTGCTTCTTTTCCTGACCTTGCCTTTTTTGCCCCCTGCCCTGCCCGGTTTGCCGCCTTCCCACGAACCTCTTCCGCCTCCCCGCCTTCTGCCTTTTTCCCCGCTACCCCTTCCGGGATACGATTTGCACCACGCGTCCCCGGCCGCCATCGAAAGAAAGTCACGTCGGGGGAAAAGTTTGTAGCCTCACGCCGCGCAATTCCATCCGCTTTGCGGGGGGCCCCGGGTGAAAAGGGGGGCTACTTAACCCCTTTTTCCTGGGTGGCTTACAAACACGCTTGCTTTGGCCCAGCGGGATCCACCCCTTTCCCTTTTTTTTCCCAAAAACGACGGGCCAAAAATTCCCCGGGGTACCTCCCCCCAACCCCGGGGGAACTTCCGAGGGCCCCGTGCCCAGCAGAGCCAGCGTATCGCCACCCCCCTAGGGGCCAATGATGCGAACCGGGGAACCCGTCTGTTTCCCCCGGGCCCCGGGCCTTGCACCTGCATCCTTGCCCCGGAAACCCTTTGCCTACCTGCTTCACTTCGGGCCCTCTCTGCTTTCTGCCACTCCCCTCTCGCTCGATGGGGGCCCCCAAGAAGTGCAGGGGATTCATCAGCCAGTGCCCATCCACCTCAGATAAAGGGGGCCCCAATTTCCTACAGACGACCCAAGGGGGCCCTTTCAAAAAAAAAAAAAATTCACCCTCTTGTCTGGAAAACCTTGGCTTGGGCTACCCCCCCTATGGGACGAGGGACCCTCGGGACAGCGGACTTTAAAAACCTTTCCCCCGGGGGGTTCCGCACAGTCTTTGGGGAACCCCGGCCGAAATTTCCCTCGGTTTGCCCCCGGCTGTTTTTCGGCTTCGCCCGGGGCGACCCCACTGTGGGTTCAGAAACCCTGCAGTTTCGCTCTCGCTTGGGAGCTGGACTGGAAAAAAGGGCTTTTGGTGGGACTTTTTGGCAAGGGCCCTCTGGGGGCGAACAAGGACGACTGGGCCGCTCGGGTTTCAAACCAGCTGCCTTGGTGCCCAAAACCTTTTGGGCCCCCAGTGGATATTCGCTTCGCAAAAGGCAACAGGAGCTCCGCCTACAAGGGAAAAACCGTCCTTCCACGCCTTTTTCCCCCGCTTGGCCCCCACGTTCCAGGGGGGTAAACCTTTTCCTCCTCCGATGGTTTTGAAGAAGAACCTATCCCAGCTCGAGGAGCCCACCTGTCCGGGGTGGAACTTTCCCACAGCGTCGCCAGAAGCAGTTTGGTTTCTTTTGGGCGGTTCTGGCCACTTCATTGGGGCTGCCGGTGCCCCGGGGAAAACTTCCGCCCCTGGGGCTCGGGGGAGAGGAAACCCCAAAGGTGTCTGAACGGCCTCTCCCCGTCTGACCTTCCCCGTTTACATTGGGTTTCTGGACGCCCCTTTGGGCCCCACCCCCCTTTATTGTTTTCTGCTTTGGCAGGAAATTTCAAAAGCCCCCGAACTTGGGGCCGGGTTTTCCGTCCCCCGGGTGACCCCCCCGGGTTGCAAAAAAACCCTTTATTTGTGTCTTGGGGTCAGGGGCAAAACCCTTAAGTACGCCACCCGTTTCTGTAGGGGCTCCCCTTTCCTGCTTTTTGGGGGCCCTTCAAAGGAACGTTGCCACTTCTAGCCCCTGCCTCGGTCCTCCTCTGAAATTTTTGGGGCCTTCCTTGGCTGCGGGGACCATACTCCGCCCTTTGGATTGGAGCACAGGTGAAGTAAAGCTTTGGGGTTCCGCGTGTCACTCCTTTGCCTGTCTGTCCCCCACAACTCGCTCCTCAGGTCGTTCCCCTGAAGTCTCCCAAAGCCCCCTTTCAGGTCAAACCTTTGCCATTTTGGGACTTTGCAGATTTTTTTTCGGAAAAGGCGGGCCCAAAAACGCTCCCCCCTCCCCGGGCCCCTTTCCGACTGTCCCATTGCCCTGAAACCCTTTGGCTGTGGGTCCCCCCAGAGGCCGGGTTTTTTTTTTTCCCTCTCCGCCCCGGGGGACAAAGGGCGATGTTAAAATACAAAAGGGAACCTCCGCAAAGGGTTTATCCTTTTAAGCCCTCGTCCCCGGGCGGGGGCTTCTTTTTTGTGGAAAAAAAGAGGGGGTTTTTCCCCGGCCCTGCATCGACAATCGGGGCTTAAAAAAAAATCCCCCATAAAAAAATTTGCAAACCCCTCCCCTTAAAATTGATCCTTTCCCAAACCGCCGGGCGTGGGCAAAAATATTCTCCAAGCTGGATCCTCGGGGTTTCTTAAAAATTTTGGATCCTTATTAGGGGAAGGCGACGAGTGGAAAACGGCGTTTAATACGCGGGATGGCCCCCTTCGAGTATCGGGGTTTGCCTTTCCCTTTTCGCAACGCTCTGCGTATTCCCAAAACTTCGTAATGAGATCTTCCGGGGCCCACCTACACGTGTTATTGTCTATTGGACGATAAACCTAATTTTTTTCTCCGGAACTCGTAATCTTTGCCACCCGTTCGCCAGGGCCCCCAGGCGACTCCCCTACCCATACTTTTTGCCAAACCAAGAAGTGTCCCCTTCGGGAAAGCACCACCGCCCTTTTTTTGGGGACATCGTCCCCCTGATAAGGGCCTCCGGGTGGATCCTCAAAACTCTCCCCCAGTGTTTTCAGTGGGCCCAAACCCGGGGGGCCTTGGGGGCCTTTTAACATTTTCCCAAAAATTTGCCAATTTTAAAGACCCAAATTTTTCCCCCATTTTTTCTACGCTTGTGGGTCCTCTGGTGGCTCTAACCCAAAAAAAACGCCAAACCCCAAATCCTGGCCCCCCGGGAAACTCAAGAAAGCCTTCAGCCCTCTCAAATCTGCGGTTTGTGTTGCTCGGGTTTGTCTCGCCCCGGGCCCGAAAACCCCCCCTTCTTTTTGGAAGGGATGCCACCTCGGTGGGTGCCGGTGCTGGGCCTCCTGCGGGTCCTCCTCGGGGAAACTGCATACTGGTGGATTCTTTTCCCAAAAAATTTCTCTCCCGGGCCCAGAAGAAATTTTACCATAGGGGATTGGGGAATTACTTTGGGCCCTAAAACTGGCTCTAGAAGGTGGGGTCAAACCGCTGGAGGGGGGTGTACCCTATTGATATTTTCAAACCCACCATAAAAACCTCCTATACTTCAGTGGCTCAACGGGCCCGAATCCCCCGGGAGGCTTTGATGGTCCCTTTTTTTTTTTGCCCGGGTTTGACTTCCCGCTACCCCTTTCGGGCCCGCCGGGAAGGGAAAGTCAAAACTGAGCCCTTCTCGGGGCCCCTTTTTTCGGGGGGTCTCCCACTTCCTCCCCAAAAACATTGGGCCCCCCCTGAAAGCCTCCACGGGGTGCCCCCGGGGGTCTTCAACGTTTTGCCCCTGGGAAAACGGATGTTTCGCCCTTTCTTTGGGGGCTTAAAAAATCCTTAAATGGGGAAAATTTCCCTTCCCCAACAGCTGGGCATCCTGGAATCCATAAGTCCTTCAAGGCCCGGG
The DNA here is from genome assembly GCA_025379985.1 of Phyllomedusa bahiana. Taxonomy (NCBI): domain Eukaryota; kingdom Metazoa; phylum Chordata; class Amphibia; order Anura; family Hylidae; genus Phyllomedusa; species Phyllomedusa bahiana. Next base: position 2,370 of record JAODAL010012459.1, on the reverse strand, counting down.
CTCCCCCTATACTGGGGGGCCCCCTTTGGGTAAGACGTCAGGGACTTGTGCTGGCCTGTCCCCTGTGCCCGAAATAAGGTTCCTCGCCTCAAGGGGGCCCCCCCGGGGCCCCTTCAGCCCCTTCCTGTTTCCGGAAAAACCCTGGAACCCCTTTTCGCCCTGGACTTTGTAAAGATCTTTTCCCCCTTCTCTGGAAACACGGTCATATGGGGGGTGAACCCATCGTTCTCGAAAAGGGTCACTTTAAACCCATGCCTGGGTTTTCCCCTGCCCCCCCGCGGCCCAACATTTTTTCCAACATATTTTCCCCTTGCCCGGTCTCCGTTGCATGTTTTTCCCGACCCGAAGGGGTTCCGTTTGTGCTAAAAATTTTGGGGGTCCCTTGCTGTCGTTTCAGTTTAAATTTGGGTTTTTTATCTGCATACCCCCCTCAAACTAACGGGCATAGAACCCGGGTTTAAACCCGGTTTTTGGGTACCCACTTTCGGCACTTTGTGTCCCCTGGGCAGGGTAAAATGGCCATCCCTTTTACCTGGGGAGAGTTTTCTTATAACCCCTTTTTGAGTTTGAATCCGCTGGGGCCTCCCCCTTTTTTTGGGTTTCTTTGGGGTTCATCCCCCGCCCACCCCCTCCCCTAGCACCTCGTCCCCTTGTCCCCGCCGTGGATGCCAAGTAAGGGACATCAAGGCTCTCGGCAACTTTACGCGTCAGGCCCTGCTACGGCTTCTGCCCGAAACCCAAACGTCAGGCTGACAGGTTTTCCTAGGCCCCCCCCCCTATTTGGCCAGGCGATAGGGTTTGGTTTATCCGCCCAAAATTACGTCCGTTTTAAGGTGCCCCGTTTTCAAGTTGGGCCCCCCAAAAACCCGGGTCCTTTTGTGGTGTTTCCCGGGCTGAACCCCGTCCCTAAAAGCTTGCCTGCCCCGACTCTACGTATCCCAACGCGTTTCAAAGGTCCCTCCTCAAGCCTGTGGGGCTGAACCGCATCTCCCGCAGAACCCGTCTCGCCCCTTTCCTGTTGCTAGCACTGTTTTAAAATCTTTGAGGTTTAAGGAGGTGCTGGCGGAGAAAACAGTGAGGGGGAAAACGGTTTCTTTCTTATTGGGAAGGGAAGGGGTTTTGGCCCGGGGGGGAGCGTTCCTGGGGAAACCCGAGGGCCAATTTGTCCCCCCGTTCCTTTCTAAATTTTAAAAAGGGAAAGGGGGAGAGTAAGGGGGGGGGGGGGGCTGTCACGGCGCCGGCGCCGCAGCTCCCGCGGGGTCCCCCCGGGGCGCACGGGGGCCCCCGGGACGGGTTTTCTGCGGGTGCCCGCAAACCGGGGGCCTTCTGCTCTAGGGGGGAAAACCCCCCTACTTACCGTCCCTGCCCGTCTCCCCGCTTTTGACCGCCCCGCGCTAAAAATCCCTGCTTTAAAGGGCCCCGCGCGCCCGGGTTTGGGCCGGAAATTTTAAAGGGGCCGCGCGCCTTTAATTTTGGGTTTAAATTTACGGCCCCGGGGCCTATTTTTGGTTGACATCCCCAGCACTCCTTCCGTCTGTTGGTGTGTTTTTGGAGCTTTTTGAGTGTGTTGAGTTCAGCTTGATTTCCCCCTGTACCAGTGCCTGCAAAATTTTCCCGAACTTGCTTTTTTGGGCCCCTGGCCCGGGGGCCCCCCCCCCTGCCTCGACCACGAACCCCTGCCCCCTGCCCTGACCTTCTGCCCCGTCCCCCACACGCCTCCCGGGTTCGATTTTGCACCCCTGTACCCCCCCCGCCATGCAAGCAAGTCAAAGTCAGGGGTAACGACCTGGTTCCTCCCCGCCGCAGCAAATCCATTTCCCCTTTGCGGGGGGCCGGTGAAAACCGGGGGCTACTTAGACTCCGTTCCCCGGCGTGGGGTTTTGTATTTAAACGCTTGCGTTGGCCCCGGGATCCACTCCCCCCGTTACAGGATTTGTTTTGGATAAAGTGGACCAGTCAGTAGAAGATGCAAATACATAAACTTTTTCTGGAGATATTACTTCACAGGCAGGCAGGACAACAGCATTTTTTTTTCCTTTTTACAAAAAAGGGTCTCACGCCCCCCTTAGCATTTTTTTCCCCTCTTTTTTTCAGCAATCCCCTCCTTTTCTTTTGCTTTTCCCTTTTCCAGCTCCTCTGGCCCCATGGCAGCAACCCCCCTCCCTGGCTCCTTCACTCCTGTTTTCCCCTCCCTTTTCTCCACCCCCCAGATGCCCCGTGCTGTAGGTGGGTCAAAAAAAGTTAACCCTGGTGTGACTCCGCACAGTACATTAAAAAATTTAAATTTTCAAAGCACAGTATAGCCCTAATTTTACAGGAAAAAAATTTTACAAAATTTAGCACATTAGGGGATACCCTTTTCCCCCTCTA